>JACN01011735.1:0-13418 GCA_000787155.1 Scartelaos histophorus
TCATATGTACGGTCTATGGTCGGCAGCCCTTGGCTCCACTGAGCAAGAAGGTTAGTTCTCTTGTCTGATAGAGCTGCACCTCGGTGTCACTCAAACAAAGTCGTTTGAGGCGACTCTTCCCGGCGTTTCAGTGCTTGACCCGCATCAGCGTTTTCCCGGCGTTTCAGTGCTTGACCCGCATCAGCGTTCGTTAAGTGATGCTTTGTGTTTAGGTGCTACTTGACACTGGTAGATCTCCTACAGTAAACTAACTCCACATTGCATAAGTGCGATTCGGCGAGGTACATCCACGCTAAAGGTGAACGTCATGATAGTTCGCTTAATATAGACCCAGCTCCCTGCACAACTTTGAGAATAGATTAACGACGATATTTTTAATATCGCCTGATAAGAGTCCCACATTATCACAGCACGTTAACGCTGATAACAGCCCACCACTAGTCAGAAGTATCCACTGTAAAATGTAAAGTAGAGATAACAACATTACTTTTCTGCTTTTATTGTGTTACTTCCCACCACTGCTTATCTTCAAATGGCCGGTCCAAGCTCATAATCCTGATTGTTTTATAATACACTCTTACTTAATTACCTAAAGGTCAGTCCAGAGATGCTGCGTGGGAAGTATCGATTCCACAAAATGACTTGGCTCTTTACCCCTTTGTGGCTTTATCTATACGCACACGTCGATACGAGCCACAAAGCAAACAAAAGAAAAAAAAACACCGCTCTAACCTTCTGCTCGGCTTCCCTCTCAAGAAATTGACTTTTTGATTAACAACACTTCAGGTTAGAGCCCTGGTTCGTATTACAGCAACAAGGATTAATTTAACAGAACCGAACCAGCTTGAAATATATTTGCTTTTTATTATGATAATTTCGACGCTTGTTCTTGCGCACATGATTTTCAATGTATTACTCGAAATTGCTGCACAAAATTAATGAAAGTCTGGAAATGAAAAGAGCAGGATGTGTTCAAATCAGAGCGCTATTGTGCCAGGTCTAATTCCTCCGACTGAACTTACCCAGAGGTGAATGGACTACTGGAGGTCTGAAAAACAAACTGAAGAATTGTAATTAACTCCATAAGAAAAAGTGAAATATATATATATGAAAGAGCGCAAAATGGTTTTGCCGGAAGTTTGAACTGGTGGGATCATTTTTATAAGGTCTTGTTCAATAAAACTGAAGCCATGATTGCTTATGTAACTCTCATGCAATTCACGAAGTTGCTTTTATGAAAATATTCTCAGTTGCAAGATGTGTACAGTTAGTAACTCCTTGGGATTATTACCAAGGTTCTTAAAGGTTGTATGGAGGATTGTTTTTCTTTGTTTGTGAAAATCCATCAACTAAACATCAGCCAATAGAAAACGATGCTTCCTACAGTTACATTCAGCTCATACACACTCAACAGACGCTGTTTACTAAACCAATGACACAGTTTTTAGCGGCTTTTTCGAGCTGTAGCTTCCTCGCAGTTTACACAATGTTTGTTGCAATGACAAGAATCCACGACCAGTTCACAGCAAAACTCTGTCGGTGCAGGTATAAGAGTAAAAAAGAATACCGTATTTCTCGGACTATAAGGCGCATCTAAAATCATGTTCTCAAAAATCAACAGTGGCCTTATGTATGACCTTTGGTTGTGTTTACTAACCTCGAACCGATTTTATGTTGTCCACATTAGTCTAATAACGTATTACTCCGCCAGTCAGGAGGAGTAAGTCAGGAGGAGTTGGCGATATATAGGGCGACTTCAGGTTTAGGACTTGAGATTTCAGGTTTTGTATTTTTGTGTTAAAAATGTTGAGAGGGATCCGGGCATGTTTGATGCCGAAATCACCCAACTATTAAACTTGTATTTTTGTGTTAGCTACAACTGAGAGTTATTGTAAATGACCTGAATAAAGTTCGATTTATCCGACACGCGTTTTGTTTCTCTTATTGTGCCTTATAATCCGATGACCTTATGTGTGGACAATGACACAACTGACATATTATTTGATACTGCGCCTTATAACCCAGTGCACTTTATAGCCCGAAAAATACGGTAGTAGTAGCAGCAGCACCAACAGCTCAAGCGATTCTGGCGGGAGGAGGAGGTGGTTCTTCTTAGGGACCTGTCGGTGAGGGGGGTTCGCACATGTGCAACATTTGAAAAAGGACAGTCACAGTACGCCTCATTCCTCATTAAAATCCTCTACACCATCTTTAAAGGAATGTACCAGCCGTTATGCCGCACATTAAGGGTCTTCCATTACCAAAAAAATAGAGTCTTGTGAGCTTTAAGTCAGGTTATAATGTTGTTTACAGGGCTGAAATGATCCAAATGGTTCTAGGTGTATGGAGTTTAAAAACACAGTGGAGTGCTTTCTGTATTACCATGTGACATCACAAGGTGGAACAATATGAAAGAACTCTGCTTATGAGTTGATGAGGAAACAGCATTAACACAGATCAAAAAATAGCAGAACATAGGCACTTTGAACATATCTTTATCAAAATCAAAATTATAAAAAAAAAACTAACAAAAAAATGAACGAGTTGGAGCTAAATTACTTCTGGACAGGAAACTTCTGCTCATCATCGGGAAACGTACTTTATTTCCAAGTGCTTGACAGACGTTTTTCAGGACACAAATGTGATTTTCAATGCAAAGAAAAAGTCCGTTTGCTGCTGCTTGTTGTATTAGCCGTTCGTTAGTTGTGTTTAAAAGTCCTGTGCAGCGATGAGGAGAGAACTTATTTTCTAGGATAAACTACTTCATTAAAAACGTAAACGTAAATCTAAAGTAATCGCCAAGATTTTGCACAGCGTATATTATTCTAACACAACAACTTCATTATAACTCTGGATTTCGTTTCAGTTATGACGGTAGTAAAAGAGAATAGTAGCAGCACCAACAGAGCAACAGGTGTAAAGAATTTTGGCGTCTCCTATCCAGAGATCTGACCTGTGACTTATGCCCCTGGAAACAAGTGAAATGGAAGGAAATGAAGAAGTAAAATCACCATGCGAAAGAGCAGATGCAGCAAACTCCACCAGAAAAGCTACACAAAACTGTTTTTTTTTAAAGTAACATTGCATTATTGTTTTGACCAATTATTTTTGATGATTTAATAGCTCTTTTTCTTGTCAAATAATTCAGTCAATAATGCTTTGGCCACGTCAAGGCTGAAATACCATTTACGAACAGAAACAGTCCTATTGTCCATCAGTGTGTCTGTTTGGTGGAACAGCACAAT
The DNA here is from genome assembly GCA_000787155.1 of Scartelaos histophorus. Lineage (NCBI taxonomy): Eukaryota > Metazoa > Chordata > Actinopteri > Gobiiformes > Gobiidae > Scartelaos > Scartelaos histophorus. Next base: position 3,246 of record JACN01011735.1, read on the forward strand.
AGCTCTAAAGCGCTCATCTGGACTCTTTCACTTCGCCCGCCTGTGGTCTATTGTGAAATATTTAGTCGATCGGCCGCTCTCCGCTAAACGTGAAGTCCTTGATGTTTAATAGGATGATTGAGAGCGCCCGGTCTGCAGGAGTGTGGCGCAGTTGGGCACGCCGCTCCATTGTAACGCCACAATACCACGTGGAGTAGTGAACGTGATCCTGTTATTGTGCACACGTGAACTATGAGTGGCCCTGGGGTTTGTTCTTCAAGACTCATTTTTTATCACTGGAGAGTCGTATGTTGCTGTTTTTTTGTCATAACCAGGTAAGACGCAGGTATTTTTAGATCCTATTTAGGCAAGATTCCTTTTTTTTTCCTAGATTTGGGGCCGTCCGAGTCCCTGAAATGTGACGAAAAGCTTGCATGTCTCATTGTTTGGTGATGTGATGAGGCCTCTGTATTTCTTGACGGCCACGTGTGCTTTTTCTTGAAGTCAAGGCAGGCGACACTCCTCAAACAGCATGGATAACCTGACCTCCATCAAAGTCTTTCTGCTTTGAAATTGATAGCGGAGATTGAGGGTCTTGGCAAATTTTCACCTCTTGTCTTCAGTTGAGGAGATGTGGTGCAGGTTCAGCGGGCTTCTCGTTATTTCCATTTCAATCTCAGTTAATAATGTGTGAACCTTCATTTCTGGCTCTTAAAATAATGGCACTGAATAGAGGCATTATTACATTTGGTAGCGCTACTCCTGTGGCTGCTGTCCGTGGTGCTGAATAATAGGTCAATGCCGATCAATAGGTCGGTAGGTTTTTTCCAATATAATTAGCCATTGTAGGACATTCGTAGGTCTAAACATGTGCCTACAGCCCCACTTTCCCGAAAGCTGGCCTATGCTCTTCTTTAAAATGCACGACTGTTTCCCACGTCCTGCCAAGTTTGGACATTTTCGCACCGTCTTCCCTGATCAAACAGCCCAGTTTTATGATATGTGCGAGCATAATGTATCATAGACTATCAAATTAATATTATTCAGGTTAGAAAAGCGGAATGTTTGAAAAATAATAGTAAAGTGAAACTACTCCGACAATGAAAAAAAAATGTAATGGGACGCTTGAAAAATATTGTTTATGCCGCGACTCTGACAATCGGACGTCAATGTCTAAATACGTCGGAGTAGAAGTGTGTGACCTCATGTTTGAACCCCTTTGAAACCTGAATACACCTTGAGTCAGTCCAATAACAGTGCAGCATGTGGACAGAATAAATAAATAAGAAGCAGGTGAAGTGACTCGAGGGAATTTCAGCGGTGATGACTCACATTATGTTGCAGTGCAGGTGAATGACATATGTACAGACCCAGCACTGCTCATTTTACATTCTGATTTCCATACACTAATCCCCAAATGTACAGTAACAGTAAATGTTAAAAATGGCAAATTAACATGCAAGTGTAACGGACCCCAAGCACCAGGGATTTTTGAAAGATATAATATTAGTTAAATCAATAATAACTGTTAAATTAAAGCGCTTTATGTCCAAAATTACATATTTTGTTTCTTTTTTTTTACACTCAGTGACAAATTTTCACAGTTTTTTTGACAGGATTACTGAACTGCTCTTAAGCTTTGCTATATTTATTGGCTAGTGTGGACTTGACACTAAAACGTACACCTCTGATATGTTAACCTTTGTCAAAAATACTTCAGAAAAATAAATAACATTGTCTAGGATGACCAGATTGGGGTTATCAAAAAGAAGGACAATGGGTTCGGGAGTCAAAAAATTGGCGATGTTTGTACTTTGTAACTGGTGTTTTCTGGTGGTGTTTGAATTGAATATTAGAAATGTGTGATATTATGTGTATCAGAGGGTCTGGGGTTCTCACCAGGGGAATTTTGGACAGTTTACTGTATTTTGTTGTATTTTAGAGGTCTACAAAGCCATAGCTCATTAATATAAGACACTGTATTCTATGATTTGTTTCATGTTTTATTTTCCTGACAGCATCTATGTTTGTTCTCTGCTCTGATACTCTGATAGAGCCATTCTCCTGTCACTTCTCACAGACAGGAGGCTTCAGTTTGTGATTCAGAGCAGGCCAAACACTACAGACTTTAGCCTTCCTCAGGATGTCTGAACACATGCAGTATTTATCGTGTATTTATCCTGTATTGCTGCTGCTGTGGAGACCGGTCGTGTGTAGCAACAAAATTACACACTACAAGCTTTTTCAGATGGGATTTATGAACATATCTCCACTAATATGAGGTAAATTTTCATCAAATAAAAAGTTGTCCGGGTTTGCCAGAATAAGACCTTATTGCAGATCCATGATTGTATCGGATCAGATGAGCAAAGATTATCGCCGAAAGCAGTCAAAGCTGTCAATTGGTAGAGTCAAAATCCCAGACATTTTGGCACAATTTAGAAATTTCTCTTGCACGTTTTTCGGGTCTCAAAAGGAGATGTTCACCCTAGTTTCTGAAGATCCAAGTTTTCTTACCTGTGGATGCGCATGTGTTTATTCAGTACAAGTTGTCCATATTGCCACAGAATCTTCTTCCACGCATCACTTCTTGCACAATTGTCCTCCTCCCCTGCAAAATAAGTCCTAACTTTGCTCTTCTTTCTTGTTGTTTACATCTGTGTTGCTGCTGTGGAGTCAAATGGCGGATGTGCTGACTGCGACTCTCATTGGACTCTTAAAACTCCCAAAACACACCACACAGAGCGACAAACAGAGGAGGTAGAGGGTAAGAGGATGCCAGGGAGGTGAAAACAAGGGCAGAAAAGAACTCCACATGCAATATTAATGTTGAAATCACATGCATATTGTGGCAGGATTCTTCAAAAACTCAGGCGAGACAAACAAACCAACAAAAAGTAGACTTCCGCTTTAAGTTTTTCTTTCTTTCAGTCAGAGGAAACGACAAGACTGATGGCAGAGCGCCCTTTTGCCCCTCCTACATTACATAACACCCTTATGAAACATTATTTACATCATTCCTACTATTGAATGGATAATATTTCAGGTACGCACAGACAATAGCTTACACAGACGATCAATATGTGACATACGACTGTTCAAATAAATAGAGAATATGAATAACTGCTCGTGCAAATTAATCCTGGCCCACATGGCAACTGGAACCCACGGAACGGGAGGATTTAAACTACCGGTGCAGATGTGTCCGGGTTTGCCAGAATGCACCACGGGAGGAGGGAGAAGGCAGCAGCGCGAGGGTGAATGAATGATTGATTTTAGCGTGATTTTAGATGGGGAAAACTGCGCAGAACACACCGGAGAGGTTATGGAAAATGAAGTTTAATGTGTTTTGTGCGCACAGTAGATAAGGAAACGCTGCTGTAGTTTCAATACAATACCACAAATGGACCTGCACAGCCCTAATGGCATCTGAAGTGAATCCGATTAAAATAACACTGAGGGTAGGTGAGAAGCTGTAAATTAGAGGTTTGCCCTGATGCATCGAGGATACATCAGGCTGTGGTTGAACATTGGTGAAATCTGACAGTGGACGTCTAACATTAGCGTGTATCTGATTTTTTATTTTTTTTCCATGCATTTGAGCAAATACATGGAGAATTCAATTCAATTTATTTTTGTATAGCCCAAAATCACAACAACAGTTATCTCAGCGAGCATCACAAAATTGTTAATTTAGCAAACAGAGATGTCAGAGAATGAAGCAGAATAAGAAAACAATCATAATTTAAAAATACAGAATGTCCAACAACAAGCAGCAAATGGAGAATTGTCCCAGCATCTCCTGTGCTTAGACCCTCCTTCTTCGGCAAGGAAAAACTAAAAAAAAAAAAAAACAGAAACCTCGAGGAGAACCACAGTGAAGGAGCAGGCATAGGTGGTCAAGACGTATCCATTGCAAGTATGGTTGTAAGTCTGTAGGCCAAAGATATTGGCAGAAGGAAATCAGGACATGAAAGGAGGGAGGGGTCCAGGTCCTCGACACTAGGGACACTATAAAAGTACAAACATGTTGTATAAACAGCTCTTAAGGTCAATGAGTTTGCAGCATTTTTCTTTGTTTTGTTTTGTTTTTTTAGTCTGATTAACCAGTAAGAGCGCTTTAGCATGCTAGTTTTTGTTGGGATTAGTCTGACTGAAAAACTCTGATCTCTGAAAGTTTATGCGTTAATAAGTTCCTGATAAGTTAAATGAGAAATAACTTCAGATCACTGCAAACTATTTGTTTTGTACACTTTTAAACACAATAAAACAATCAAGCACAGAGCATTTAATCAGCAAAGCACTCGTAAAACAACACGAGATCTATAGTATTCCAGAAGTTGTGTTTTTCCACTGTGTGCGTTTCCATCTTACCTTTTGCGTTTGTCGGCTGGACAAATGGCTGCTGTCTAGTGCAGCTTTATCCACAGCTGATGTGCTCTTCACTCTCCATCACTTCGCTGGTGTGTCAATGCGGATCAAATATGAGCTGCTGTGTTTATTCTGGAGCTAAAACAGAGAAAAATGTCAGGACAGATAAAAGATGGGTGGGTTGAATGGTGTTTGTCCTTTAAAGGGGCGCAGTGTAACCTTTCTGCTACGCCACCTGCTTATGTGGAGATGTTGTAGCTTCACCTGGATTGTCACACATGGATTTAAACCCGCAAACCGCAAGAATTTATGTATTGAAAGTCTTTTAAAAACACCTGTAACAGAATAATTCCAGAAAAACTTGACTGGTTTAATGGCAAAGCGTGGAACATTCTAGGTAAAGCAGAACAATCTCCATAGACAAGCAGTAGACTGTTTATATAAATGGACATAGCTAATTTTCTAGCCTTCCAAATAGGAAATGAGCATGGGCATGATTCCGGTTCCATCGACTTTCTATTGAAAATCTGTCACACTTCTCTCTGTAACTGCTGCTGTGAGCCTCGTCATTTTGGACTTAAAACATTCGCTCTACATGATCTTACAAATTAAACTATGGACTTTGCTAAGAGATCACTCCCGCTATAGCGTTAGCAACAGATTTGATCGATGATGGGTGATGTCAAACTCCCGTATTCCACTTCTTTGTACAGATGAGCCAGAAATACAAAAAAATTACACTGTGGATCTTTGTCTTTTCGCCCTAAATATATTTGATCGTTAAGACGTGATAACTTGGTTGCCTAGGATCTAGAATACACTTTAGTGTTTGAAGATACTGGAAAAGCACTAAATTCTGAGGTGAGTGTATTGTCAGTGTAACGGGTGACCGATGAGGAAATCTGACTACACCGACATGTTTGAATCTGGCTAAAAACACAATGAAGGGAGCGGCGACCAGACTGATATCCATCTGTATAAGAAATACTGAGATATATTTGCCCGGTCAGAGTTTACTCGAGATAAATAAGAGTTTGTCGCTTCGATTGTTGATTCTGCGGACACCTGCACCGTTTCTCTGTTCTCTTGTTGCATTTTTTTCAGTTTTTACTCATCAACCTCCTTATTTGTTTCGACACAAATAGAGCGTGTATCTCTCTGATTGGTTAATCCGCCTGTCAATCACGGACACAGGAAACGCCTCCAGACCCGCTCGTCTTTGTACAGATTTGTCAAAGTGTGTGGTTCTAGCTGGCTGGGTAAGAGAAATATGAGCGTGGACTTGGCAGGCGAATAACTCCGCATTGTGGCTAAATACATCTCCCAAAATGATAATCACTGTTGTAGAGAATTGTAGTATCCCTCATATCACCTCCCTCTTATTCATCAAAGCACAAAGACAACAAAACAAAACACGAATCCTACTCCGTCTCCCACATTGTACATTCATTTGCACTCCTACGTTTGACATGCACGGCGCGGCGTCTTGTGCCAGAGCATTTCTTCTTCCGATAGAATGGTTTCCTTGCAGACAATAGGCGTCTTTGTTTGGTGTCGTGTGAGAGGAAACCTGAAGAGAGGCGCGGGGAGAGAAGGCGCTCTTGTGTACCCAGATCAGAGCTCCGTTTTTTCGGCCGCGTGCCAGGACAGCTGCACCCCCGCTCTGGAAGCCCGAGCCGGAGCCGCGGGGGCCTCTGATGCATGGATGCGCCGGGGCCAGTGGAGAGGTGAGGCTGGAAGGTACGCAGATGGTCACGGAGAGGGCGCGGTGGGAGATTCGGCGGCCTGCGTCAGCCTGGTAACCGAGGACAGGCAGCTATTTCAGGTGAGGCTATTTCAACTGCCGCAAAGGTGCGTCCTGGAACTTTTCTAATGAGTCCGCCGCCAGCTGGAATGTCCCACAGTCTGACGTTACATTTATTTATCCCTACAGATGGCAGGTGACGCCGTAGGGCCAAGTTACATGACAGATCTGTAGAGAGACGAGCCCACACAGTTTAAGAATGCGAGTTTTTACGTCATGAAAATGCAAGGTGGATACGTTTAATGCCACACCGGGACATTCCAGACGAAGCAACGGCATTTCCACAGAGACGAGCACATGGCAGGTCCACACAGTTCACCTTTAATATCCTTTACAGACCCTGCAGTCACATGACCGTTTTTTATCGCACTTCTCACTTGGAAAAAAAGCAATGAATTAAAGTACAAAGCAAAATTAAAAAGGTTCAACATTTCAGACCCACATTCCAGATGGTCAGTTTACACCGATAAAACAATGTGCTACACTGGCCGATTTACAATATTCAGACATTTACACCTACTTATACAATTTATCCTCTCTGTGCACTGGATCGTGTTTGAAGGTTTACAACAGTCTAGATGTATTTCAATCGGTTCCATGTCCCAGTCGACAGCCCAAAAAAAATCAGACTAAATCAGAACTAAACCAAGACTGAACCAGTATCATTAGTCATTAGCAGATTATACATATATACTGTATAACTTTGTACGCAACTCACCGCACATCAACCTGGGGCAGAAGCAATGAGTCTGGGTAAAAGCTACAGTGGTAAAGACTTGGAGCATCATAGCACCGGTCCAGTCCTTGGTCTTGTGCCGTCCTCTGTGGCGTTGTTCAGATCTGGAGGCTCCGTCCACTGGATCCGAGCAGTGAACACGAGAGCTCGGGTTCAGGTCGGGCTCAGATAAGCTGGAGCAGGGAGTGGTGTTAGGTGTTTCAGACCGAGAAGCGTTTTTTCCCGGGAGCAGCTGCAATCCTCGAGTTCAGAGAACTGGACCAACCCGCCCGGAGCTGTAGTCCACGGCGCATTCTCGCGTTTGTCGCTCAGATCCACCTAGCAGCTCACCACTCGTCTTTGAGCTTCAGCCTGGATTAGAGCTCTGTAATCAACTTTCCGACATGTGTCTTAATGTGAAAATTAAGAAAATGACTCGAAAATGTGTTAACTTTACAACAACAGTCTGCTGGAAGTGGATCGGGGCAAGGCAGGGTCTCCATTCTTTACCAATGTTGAAATTTTCCTCCTCCTCAAAAAAAAAGTTCAAATTGCTGCATTTTTTACCATGTAGTTAAGCCAAATGTTTGCCCCAGTACAGATATAATGTAAAAACAGCTCTTGAAGTGATAATGAGATTTCTGTTTCTATCCGTACACCTCGAATGCTGAAAGTTGTGAAAACTGCTTATAAAATCCTCACAGTGGTGAATAATTAGGATGCTCAGAATAACTTTGGACCACTGCAAACCCTTTAAAATGAGCCAATTCTGTTAATCATGTTTCTAATACACACAACAGTTTTGTGTTTGATTTGTGCAAATTTGAGTATCTCCCCAATTGACATTATCTTGTAGTATGAATTTTTTAAACCCCGCATAACTTCGTCACACTCCTGATCATGCAAAGTGGTTTAAGTGTCTTGCCAAGGACACAACAGCAGTATATTCCGTCCTTGCTGGGAGAGAACAGCAGCTAGACCCAAGCTCGCTCCATTACAGAAGCTCTACCTGATTTTTACTTTGATCTCAAAAAACATGAAAACAGAACTAATTTGAAACAGTTTGCAGCGGTCTCGAGTTATTCGTCACTTCGGTCTCACACTTTCCTCGCATCCTAATTATGTTCAGCAATGAGTTTATAAGCGCCTTTCACAACTTTTCAAGGCCAGAGTGGAGTTTTGCTGTCGCGATAAGGCTAACACATTCGCACTGGGTGAAACACTAAGTAATGAGATGCTCAAACTGGTCTCATTTTAACCCTAAAAACGTCTCCCACAATATATCCGCACTGGGGTTAAACAAATACAATAGTTCTTAATTACATTTAAATTCGGACAGGCCCTTCAGAGCAGAACTGAGTAACACTTTTGATGGTTAAATATGCATTTTTGGGGGTTTGAAGCATCTGTCGTCTTTCTCTGTGTCTCCTTGCCAAAAAACAGGCTTGCAATATGGCCAACACGACTCAAAGAGAGTTCTCCAGGGAAACTCTGGCTCTTTTTAGTTTTATATTTGCCAACATTATGTGTTTTTATGTGATAATAGTGGCAGTGTGTTCTCAGAAGAAAGCTGCAGGGGGAGCTCTGTCGCTACTCATACCTGTATTGGACGAATCCTGCATGTTACGCCATGTTATGCCTTGTTACACCATGTTACGCCTTGTTAGGCCATGTTACGCCATGTTACGCCATGTTACGCCTTGTTACGCCATGTTACGCCATGTTACGCCATGTTACGCCCCGTTACGCCATGTTACGCCATGTTAGGCTGTTCTGTTTTACCAGCTGATTTATACAGATCCCAAGCATGTCAAGGTCTGAGAGAACAATGCACTGGTCTGTTTAAAGTTCCTATATTAGCCCTTGTGAGCTTTAAATCATGTTAGAATGTTCCTGTCTCCTCAAAAACAGACCCGGAGTTGTATTATTTCGTTGACACACGTTTGAGGAAGTTTATTATTAGTCTGTCTGCATCTCCGAAACTCATGCTGCGTTTGTTTATCCATCCGTCTCCCACTCGGGTCTCGGATATGATGTCACATCCTCACTTCAAGCGTTTTATTATGTTTCGCGTGACTGACTTGGAGAAAAACATGGACACCGACTCCAAAGCTGGTATTGCTGTTGTTTATCTTCTGTTAGAGACTCTAGGGATGCTTAGTAACACCCGTTTAAAACAAGTCTTTGTTCAATATTTGTCCTCACCACAACACAGATTACCAAACCCGTACTACAAGTCACATCTTGGATTCTATCTCGGAAAAAACAACCAAAACTGTAACACCGCATGACATCCCAAAGTGGAACAGAGTGTTTTCCTATAGCTTAAATATGTAGGATCGGAGCGTTAAACCTTGTGTGGGTGAAATATGACTCCAGGTCTGTTTGTGATTATGAAACAACCTGATAACAGATGAGAAAATAGTGAAATATAGTATGGGCCCTTTAAAAGAAGATGTATTTGATGAGTGCAGTGTGTGTTTGCGACAGGGGAGCGGCGTCTGAATATAACACCATCCTTTATCTAACAGCCAAACTTACTCATTTGCCTAAAGTGCCAAATTAGTGTACAACAAAATAAGTGGCCGCCCACTGAGAAATAACTCTGATATTAAACTGTATATTTGCAAATAACTCATTTGCGAACAACTTTATGACTCCGCTCGATGTCCCTGGGGAATGAGTCACCGCTCGACAATAGAGTACGATAATTCAGCAAAGCAAAAGCATAAATCTGACTTATTCAATACTGCTTTCTTAAAACTCCCAAGTTAACCCGAGCAGTTTGGGTTCAGTGTAAAATAATGAACTTTATATTGTCGAGTAAGGAAGCGTCTGCTCATTCAAATCCATTCTATCTGTTCCACTGTGTACTTCTTAAATGTCTAAGATTAGACAAAAGCCCCGTGGGTGAAGCATGACTTATTCATGAGGACAAGAACTGCACTTGGCACCTAGTATTCAAATGAAGCGAGCGGAGGATGAATATAAATGTACGAGGGAGCGCGGGCCTCTGTAGAGCACTCAACGTGACGCACCAGCTAAAGCCTTATTTACTCAAACAAATGGATCAACACTAATAACAAAAACAAACAGATCGGCGAACAGCTCAGGCGGATTCAAGTAGTAGCTGTGTTTTTTTTTAAATTTTTTATTAAAGGTCCATTATTATCCAAAACTCATGACTCACCTGACCTTTAACACACACAGTAATGTTGTTGCCTCATCAAAAACAGACTCGCACTTGTGTTTTGTTCTGTTTTTATTTATTTTTACTTTACTTTTATTTAGAAGGGACAATGCA
>KN490276.1:419-19501 GCA_000787155.1 Scartelaos histophorus
CTGGGAAAATGGGAAAATATATTTTAAAAGTCTTACAATCTGAATGTTAACCTTTATCTGAACTCAACATTCTTTGAACTCTTGAATCTGTAATAACTAAATCTTCAAAGGATCCTGTCTGGCTTATGAGCTGTGTCAAAACAAACAATATGGCCGCAGCTTTCAACACAAGATGAAATATGCTCCGATTGGAAAAGAGCTCGACCCATGACCGGTCACCTTCCGCCTGCCTCCTGACCCCATCTCTACAACATCGGACACTTGGATTAATTGGAAATGGGCTTAAGTCTTCATAACAAGACTGTTTGAAGCACCAGTCTGCCATTGGATTTTAAATAAAATGAGAAAACAGGAAATCAAGACTTGAGGGAGAACATTTATGAGGAAAAAAGAAGTTCTGAATGTTGACCCTGTAAAACCTTGTTCAATAAACAAACCAAAAAACATGTTTTTTTGAGTTGTTAGCAATCACAATCAATATTTCTAACCTATGTCATTATTCAATGACCACCTCTGGCCAAAGTGTTCACTTGTGACAGGTCACTAGGGAGCATAGACCGTATATATGAATGGACATAGCTAACGCGTTAGCCGTCGCGTGCCAAACAGGTAGTGATCCAGGAGGCTCTTCCGGCTCCTTCTGACTCTGGCTCTCATTGACTTACATTAGGATCTTGTCGCTCGTCTCTCTGGACCTGCTGCTGTGATCCTCTTCATCTTGGTCTTAAAATGTTCTTATTAACCCGCGACACATGATCCTGATTTTTTTTTCGCTATTTTCTTAGTCAAATAAATTCTATTCATAACATAGAGTCTGGCTCCAGATTTGCTCCTGTAGCCGTGAAGCATCGCGAGCCTCATTTGAGCGGTGCTAAACGCTATGGGTGACGTCACACTCACTTAGTCCACTTTTTTATACAGTCTATGCTAGGGAGGGAAGCCAGCGAACAAACTCAAACTAATATGGAGATGTTGACACTTCGGCCTATTTTAGCAAGAAATACAAATGTAGAGTTTGTGAAAAACGCTTTGTGCATTTTTGGAGAGGGCAGATCTACTTTCCTCTCAAATGGATGTTCTGCTGTTGTGACTCTTCGACCAATCAGCATTAAGTATTTGTCTGAACCTTCTGATGATTGTTTTAAGCAAGAGCCAAACCAGATTGATGTGTAGAATATCTGCACCTGCACCACCTCCTCCACACCTTCTTCAGAACTAAACTAAACTAAAATCAGAGGGCTACATCTATCACTCTGGTCTGAGCCGGGTTACTTCTGTGGAGTAAAACCTATTCATTAGAGTAGATCTGCTTTGGTGCTGGCCGGGGTGAAGGAGGTCTGGGAGTCCCTGCTTAGACTGCTGCCCCTGCAACCCGTCCCCAGCCCCAGTTCAACAACTGGGGAAATGTAGACTTGACTTATAGGATATTTTTATTGTACATATAACGCCATAGAAATAAATGAAGTGGTCCAAATCTGAGCATACATATTGTAGAATGTTAACCACATCTGCCTGATACACACTATCTTAGCAATTTAATCTTTTTTTTTTCCCTTTATATGTTTTATGTGTATCTTTGTACAAATCAAAAGAATCAAGAATCCCAATAGACAAGAATAAGACACTGATGGCACACTGGCCTGAAGTGTCATTACAATAATTTCCATTTCAGTCGGGTTCATTTACCTCTCTCCTTGGAAACCACCTCCTCCTTAGCTGTGTTTAGCTGTTTGCCTTTCAGAATTATTATCACACGTGCAGAAAGGCTTGTTGCATATCTAATTAGAGGCAATTTAACATGGGAGTTATCAAAGCCCGCTTCAGCCACGGTGTCCAAACAACATGGGACAGCGCACAAGCTCTGGCTGATTGGGCACGACTGGAGGCTTGACTGCTTGTTTTGTCTATTGTGGGATGGAGATAAGTCGCTAAAGGGTGGGACGACTCCGATAAACGCGCTCTGTCCAGCAATTTAATGAGTTGCAGTTATCTGGGATGACGATAAACAATGTGAATGCCACCCCAATATAAACATGGGGTGAGAATAATGAGAAAATGCCCATGGGTTTTAGTAGTTTGTGTTTTCGAACGTTTGAAACCATCAAACACTTTACTATACGCAGAACTTTTTTTCCCCCTTTGGTTACAAAATTTTTCATAATTGGATTTTGTTAAATTGTGAAGTTAATTGGTACTTCTGAGTGTGGAGATGGGTTATTGGTGATTATGAAAGGTTATGTGTCAAAATACTGTTGGCTTTTAAAGGTCCCATATTATGCAAAATTAACTCTTGGGGCTTGATCTTTCCCCCGATCTGAGCTCTAGTGCAGGTGTGGGGCGTGGAGCTTTAAAACAAGAAGTATGCTGTGACTGGGCGTGGTGTGGCCATTGTGTGGCATGTTCACTGAATTGCCAGAACCGTTGTTGCTCCCCTCGAGTTCAAACAAGGCTCAAAATCGTTCTTAGGTTTTTACAAACAAGGAGGAGTCTTCAACATGTCTTTACATGCAAATGAGCCTCACAATGCCGACGCCGTCAGAACTAAAGGAAAGAAAATGCGAAAACCTAAATGAACCATCTTACATTATTATGTATTTTACATATAAATAAAGTAAGATAAAGAATAACTAAAGTACACATTTGCTCAACACTTAACTACGTATTAACACAAAGTCACATGCACACGTAACACACGTAACGACAGAAAGTAATTAAACAACAAAACGAAAATGTACCTCATTGGCCACATTCACTCAAGGGGAACAATGTCCACATTTCGGAGCGTCTCTTGCAGAAACCCCAACTCTAACGAAACGTAACGAAACGTTCCTCCCTTTGCTCGGAGGCCAGAGCACGGATCCTCGTGTGTTTCTCAATTAAGAGGCTCGTGCACCTGAATAAAATTCCCCTCAGAAACAACATTTCAAATTTTAAGTAAAACAAATAAAAGGTTCTCTTCATCCTTATATAATCAAATAAAATGAAAATAATTAACATGAATTAATACTACTTATTGCCTTTTGACATTTCACTGTATTTTAATCTAAAAACTATAAACCATGAACTTAAATATATGACAGCTGCCACTGACAGCAGCTACAACCGTAAAAATAAATATCAGATTAGTGCACAAGTCGCTTGACTTGTAATATCAAGAGAGCAGTATTTATGATAAAAAACGTATCCATAATCTGTGAGATACCCACCTGTGTGGATCAAATGCAGTGGACACCAGTGAGACGAGAATGTGAGCGGTCAGCAGTAGCAGCGACACACACTCGTTCCTCAGGTGAATTGTTAACCCAACCAAACATATCCCAAGTTGTGCTTTGCTTCATTCACACATGTTTGAGTAAAGCTTTATGATTAGCCTGTCTACATCTCCTCAGATCAAAATGCTCTGTTCTACTTCCTGATGTCATGAAGCAGTACATGTCAGTTACCTTTTACCTTTTGTTCAGTAGAGAAAAGTCGCAAAGCAGAGAGCGATTGCAGGGCTGAAATCATCCAAATGATTCTAGTGAAAGTCTTTTGCGACATCACTAGCTAGAACAGAGTGTTTTCCATTTGAGAGGAAAAACTCTTTTGGTAAGTAAACGACATTATAACATAAAAAAATACTTCTACTATACTTTCCAGTCACTAGATAATTCTTGTGTACTTTAATTCCTTGGTACTTGAAGTGGTCAGTGCTACTAGTGTTGCCATGATCAGATTCTGAACTCGATTTCGATACTCCCGGGCCACATTTGGTTCCTTCTGACGGCCCATTTTAAACCTATTTGAAATTACAAAACATATTCCATAATTTTACCTCATGCATGGACTAAGCTGCATTACTTTTATTTTAGAGTTGTTCTTATTGTACATGCACAATACTTCTTAGATACACATAGTTTTGTTCCTGATTTCTTGGTTGCTGCAGTGTCATTGAAGGATGTGCCAAATATGGTCCGTTATTATGGGAACTGTACACACTATCTTGTATAATGTGCTTACTTTGCTCTACTGCTGCGTAATGGCGTTCTCCAGCCAGGATACGCTGAACCTGCAATTAAGTTCATTTTCAAGTCGGCCATCTTCTCTGACCCTGAACATTTGTTTGGTTAAATGGGTCACACGCGGCGATGCCAGCTCATTTTTGAAAAGCCTTTAATTGCCCAGTATAATTACCACCTTCAAGCGAGTCATTTGACCAAGTGTTTTATTTTTAATCAAATACAGGACAACACTTGAATCCCATTTTCTCGTTACATTTTATCACTCCAATTAACTTTTTTTTTTTTTTTCTCTGGGAACTACAATAAGATCAGGGTGACCGACTTGCCTCCCATATTTTTAATGCCGCAGTTAAACTCTAACTGCTACTTCATGGTCATTCCAGCCATAATATGCATTCTGGTTTTTGAATAATACAATCTATCCTCATGTATAGTCACACTTATGATATAGAAAGTGCCAAACGGAAAAATGGGCTCGTATTTATGCAACATTAAACTTGTCTTTTTCATTTAGTATGTCCTTGAACCTGGCTTAGAGCGCGTAATAGATGCCAGAATAGCTAGACTGTAATTTCACATTGCAGACAACAGATTTCATGACGCAGAACGTGTAAATAAACGGAAGTAAGAGGTGCGTAATATTTTCAACCCGCACCGAAAGACTGGTTTAATACGTGCACATTCGCAAACAAAGTGACCCATCATGCACTTGTTGCTACGTGAGAAACTGAAACCTCCTGTTGGGTTATTCTGGGTAAAAGTTTTGATTGCAAGTTGTAGCTTTCAGGTGAACACGTGCACTTGAGTCAGCGGAGATTGGGCGTGCGATTTGCAAATAAAAACATGGCCACATACAAATCAGGGAGAAAAAAAAGTGCATTTCTTCTGACACAATCGTAGAAAAAAAAGAAATAAAAAAAAATATTCTACTATATTTACTATGAATGCTTTTATTGCTAAAGTTGCACAGTATTTTTTATAGTTTTTATCTTTTAAACAAATTTTATTATTATTTTCAGTATAATCAAGTTTCTTTCTTTATTTTTTTTTTAAATATAGGCCAAATCTACTATTTAAAATATCATTATATATCCATTGCTTTCATAGTGATGAGCACTGTTGGGCTTCTAATGATTTTAGTTTTTATGGTTTTTAAACATATTTTATTATTATTCTCAGTATAATCAAGTTACTTTCTTTATTTTTTTTTAACTATAGGCCAAACCTACTATTTAAAGTATCATTCTATATCCATTGCTTTCAAAGTGATGAGCACTGTTGGGCTTCTAATGACGCTGAGTACATCCCGGCTTATTTGATTAATTTTAGCACCGAAATAGCCTTTTCAGCTAAATTTGATGCTAGAGGCTTTTGTTCTCGCACTGTTCCTAAAGGTTTATTGCTGTCACTTGAAAGGACTTTAAGCCATGAGATGAAACAACGATAAGGTTCAATGTTCAGAGTTGAAAATAGTAAATCTCTCATACACCTGTAGGCCCTTCTTGCCCACCATCTGAGATTATGACATAATGAAATTCAAGACCGTGAACGCAACATATTGGTGTCCTGCGGTGTATTTTTCAAAACCTGAATAAAACAGAATATGACACCACCAAACGAAGCGCTCCCTCTAGACTCGAGCCGTAATGTGTCATCGGCCTGTAAATCCCCTGTGTAAACTCAGGGCTGAATTACCTCCAAGTGTTGACCCCACCCAAGGGAAAACTCTCATCCAACGGCAGCAAGGGCACCTGCAGACCCATGCATCAGCGCACAACCTTCCTTAAGGCCAATCAATATGCTGTATCATTTTAGAGAGAGAGAAAGGCCAAGCTGGAGCTCCACAAGTTCAACATTGGACACGTGGTAGTGCAGAGGACAAAAGTAAGTTCAATTGATAATAAATTCATGTTTTTTTAACCACTCATCAGGGCGAAAACAGAGTAATTTGTCTTTACGTGCATTTTTTTGCAAGCGAAAAAATTGCAAACAAATTTCGAAACTGCCACTGACACAATAAATCAGAAGCAGATTTATACCACAAAAACTATTCTTAGTCTAGAATATTGTAAAAACACAAAAAACCTAGACATTAGCTTTAATAAATAGCAGAATGAAAGAACTTTATAAGTATAATGAGTCCTAAAAGTTATTATTTAAACTTTTTACAGCTCAGATCTTATTGTATTGCTAAAATATGAGTAGTACAAAGAAAATGGGCATATGATGAAAACCTCAAAATATATTTCCCCAGCGTTCATATGTTGAACAATAAGCCCATATGGTCGGTACTTATTGTGGGATTTTTTCTTAGTGGGTCTTAAAGTGTCAGAAACATGTTATTAAGTGTCATGACTTCGATGTGCAGTATCTGAATGAATCAATATTTAATACATGGTTTTTATTTTTTTCTTTGATCAATTTATTGTTACCAGATTTGGTACATTTTTGGGTCATTGGACGGTTTCGTTGAAATGGTGACAGAAGTTGTGGTCTACCTGATGCATGCATGATTTGTGGGTTGTGTGAGCAGACACAGCAGGGGCCGTCACACAACACACTTCTATATTTTTGCAATTTATTATTTATAGTTCCCGCCGTGGCTGAGGTATTTGCTTCGGTAGACTCTGCTTTCTAAGGAGGCTCGGGAAGTTTGGGGCGACTATAGTTCTTTCAATGGCTTTGGTACATTTTCTGAAACTTTTTATAGATTTGGCAAATCTTTTATGCATTTTACTAAAAAAGTCACAGTTGAGTCATCAGGACGTCTCATCATCAATCAGATTAAGAAACATTCTGCTCATAAACTGTTTCCTTCCACAAGCCATTAGACCAGGGGTCTCCAACCTTTACAAAAATGACAAAGAGAAAATGATAGAGAGCTACTGGTAAGTAAGTCAGTAAGATTTTATTTATGTAGCACTTTTCACAGGCATATTTCACAAAGACGCTTACGGGTCATTATTCTTTCACTCCATACCCCCTAGTTTTAGCCGTCACAAGAAACTGTGTATGTATAAGGCTATGGCAAGCCTTAGGTGAGGTACAGTTAGATGCGTATAAGGCATAAACCATTAAATGACATACGTACAACTGTAATAGGTGCTTAATTAATTAGATTTTACTTATTCAGCACAATACTGTACTGTAATTCAGAAATTCCTTGGTGTGCTACTTGGAAAGTTGTTTTTCAATCGTTTTAGCACATAAAAAATGGTTAAGTTTGATCATTTGTTTCAATGATGTTTGGAACATTTGGGAATCATTTGGAACATTTCTCCTCAGTTCACAGAGTTCTCATTTACAATCGCATGGTCATTGAATTCCACTTGTTATATTACTGTTCTTTACACTGGCACTTTCGATATGGAAACTTAAACACAACAATAGAAAAGTATAATTTGTGATCACCTAACCACAAACATTTCAAACATGAATCAAACAGAGGGAAAGGTCTCAGGAGAGAGTACAGACTTTATGAAAAGGCCTATGGAGACACCCTGTAAAGCACATGTACATTACTAGTTTCTTTAGCATTAATCTTTATGATCAGAAACTACAAAATCTAGTATGTAATTGCTAATGTGTTTTTGTAATAACTTTTAAATACATTTTTCATATAACATATACTTTCTGACTGATTTTAGACAAAAAGTAGAGCTTTTTCTAGCCCCAGATTCATATATGAAAAGTTGGAACCGCAATGAAGACACTACTAAACTCACTGAGAAATGGACTTGTGAGCAAATAAATGAAAGAGCACAGAAAAACACATGACCAAAGTATTGGAGTTTTGATGCCAACATTTTCTATTTAAAATAATAATATATATATGAAAAATAATTTTGGCGAGTTTTATTTGGTATTTCAGAACGAAAATTTGGTTTAGAATTTTGCATGAGCTGTTTTGCAAATGTCACTTTTCAATATAAAAATGTGTTAAAGCAATAGAAAAAAAAAAGTTTTAAAAAAATCGAGTACAATTGGTAATATGCACTGTATGGACGTCATTTTCAGTCAAGGTATATTGTTTTTCAAGGGAAGCAAACAACACAAATATCATTGCATCCTTTAAAATTGTATCATTTGAATCTATTTTGTGTGTGCAATTGAACAAATATTTCACTTCAACCTCAGTCTAATTCTGAATGTTTGTGCTACATCATGTCACCTCAGACTTTACCTTTTCCACTCTCATCTAAACTTCTGCAGAAACTTCCAAACTTGTTACACTTACGAAGGGCACCTTTCTGCTCCCTGAACCTGAACCGTGGAGTCTGCCGCTAATGTGCTTCACCCTGGGTCTTCTTTGTCTCCTCGTCCAATTCTTCACCATATGCTAATTTTACGCAGCGACCCGGGAACACAGAGTTTCAGAGTTGATGAAGTACAAGAGAGCCACGCCAAGAATAACGTGATTCCCGGGGTTTTATTTTTGGAATCGAGTGAACCTAAAATGGGGTCGTGATCTAATATCACACAAAGGTCGATGTTGACGTTTTTCCTCTCTCTTTGGAAATACCGTGAATAATGCAACCGTGCTTTTTCAGACTCAAGGAAAATGTCTAAATATTTCAGTTTGATCAAAACCGGATTTGAAGTCGCAGTTCAAAATGCTCAAAGAATAAATGTAGGCTGAATAATTTCTTTTAAAAAAACATATCCAGTAGCGTAATTTGGTGAGATTTAAAAGTCATTCAAAAATATTTTATTGATACTTTGCAGATGACATTCCTCAGGGTGTGATGCTAACTGGAGGCACTGTCTGAAGCTTTAATCTAAGCTTTGATTTAACACAATCTGACCATAAAGAAGTGATTTAGTTGGAACTTTCGGGTGATCTGATTTGTGCTCTTGAACAAGCCTCTCACCACCACAATTACAGTCGTTTTTTTGTCATTATGGTAATTGATGGACTTTCCACGATGGCTGAGTTCATGGATTTAACAACAGAAGGAGCAAAAAAGATGAGGATTCAAACGTTCTGTCTCCGTCCACTGTTCTTATAAAACGTGAGAGTGAACTTATTGTGAGTTTTAGAGCAGAGTTCATTCACATTTTCCTCTTATCCCCTGTCCTTTCCATGCACAAGACAAAACAGGAATTACAAAAATACATTTTGCTTGTGGGCGTGCATGAACATCTGTGCAGCGCTTTGGCCCACCTTCTCCAAATCGGCCAAAATTTAAAAACCTACCATGTAAAATTCAGATGCAGGCCCATAAATATATCATGCAATGCCTTTTATTTGAGTTACTGCAACACCACAACGCTTGTATTATGTCCCCTGAAGTGCCTTGATCCTTTAAGCAGCGGATGTCCGTCCAGCCCACTAGGCACCCATGTGCCAGAGGAGGAGAATTCAATTGTGCAAAGCTGTTCTGCGCCTTATCCCCTTGTTTTCACTCCCTCCTAATGTTATATTTTCTTTGACATCAACACAAGGCTATCGCAACGCTGGAGGCGGGAATCACATGCAGATAATTCTCTTGTTTTTCTATAGCTTTGACCAAAAAGACTGCAAATACAGCTAAGTCTAGGGATAGTATTTCACACAGGCTTCAAATGTAGTGATTTTTATACAGATTTGTGTTCAGTAGAGCAACATCAAGATCATTTTTCTTGCTGATTTTATCTGTATATTTTTTTTTTGTTTGCTCAAACAATGAACTTGATAAAAATAAACCGTAAAAAAAAAAAAAAAAAACACCGTAAAAAAAAAAAAAATACACAAAATACTTTTACTTTTCAGTCCAATTCAAAAAGTGAAATGGAGAAGAAAGTATAGATTTTAAAGTGGATAAGGTAAATATTATCCACTTTAAAATGTACTTAACTTGTAAATATTTATTGTATTGTATATTTGTATATTGTATAGTTGCTTTAACTTTAACGGGTATTTTGCCATCAGATGTTTCCCCCTGTGGGTGTCACCTGATGGCCACAGATGACCAAACTAACAGTGTTACAACATTACATTACATTACATTACATTACATTACATTACATTACATTACATTACATTATACATTGCACTTTTAACTTGTAAATATTTATTGTATTGTATATTTGTATATTGTATAGTTTTGTGCTTATGTTGTCTCCCCTTCCCAGGACTACAGATGGAAATTAGCTCTGAGCTACAATCTGGTACAAACATCTCTGCCACTGTGCTTAATGTAATTGTACACTGTCCTAATAAACCAATAAATAAATAAATGTTTTTCAACGTTTATTGTAAAAAACAAATGGAGTTTAGTGTTGCTTTTGACACTGCCATGAGCAGGTTATACTACGCTACATTACAATTCAGATTTGTGGAGAGTCGCCCCAATTCACAGTTAATTCCTGTATTTTTTGAGTAATGGTACCTATAATAAATGGCAGGTATATTTGGACGCTCCACCAGAAAAGTTGCACTGCGCTACCTTTAAGGAAGATGCAGCAAACGTACTTAATGATTTATTACCTCGCGCCACGGCAGAAATCAAAATGGATTCGAGAATTTGCTCAAGTTTTAAATCTAGAGCGCGTTGAGGGTGATTTATGGCAGTGACACGGCGAGCCCCCGTGTGTTGGCAGTGTGTCTTGTCAAGCATGTACAAAGCAGCATCTTAGCCTCATTAAGCACATTCAAGTTATGTACAGTGTAATGATTCTTTTTTTTTCCCCCCATTTAAAGTCATATGCTTTATAAAATGCTATCCCTGCAACTGTTACCTGCCGTTCTCATTATTCTGTGTAACAAGGATGAATCACGCTGCGCTGTTTTCCACTCAGCCGCATCAGGTCAGGCGGTGCAAACATGGACCCGAGCGCGTAGTGTAAAATGGAAAAGACGGGGTTTTAAAAGAGCTGCTGTTATGAGGAACAAATGAGCGTGCCCTAGTTTAAAAAATGATATCACGTAACTTTTGCCTGCACGATTCCATGGAAATAGAAAGTTCAAATTATACTTTGGAATGTACTTTGGAAGCACGAGGAGGCCCCAAGATCATTTTTGGAGATGCAGGTCCTCGTTTTATTTTTATTTTTTTTAATTCACTGCAATAAAAACATCTATATAAGTATTTTTGTCAATGTTTGGGCTAAAAAGTTGCAAAATGAGGCATTAAATTAGACTTTATTCAAATATGTTTAGGATTAAGTATACATTGGTGCCATTTCAGATTTAATAATTATCACAATTGATAACATTATATATTTCTAAGTAGTCCTTGGCATATAAATGATGTCATTATTATTATTAATAGTATTATTATTAGTTTTTTTAATGTATTTATTAAAACACACACACAATGCCCTAAATGTATATAGCATCTTAATATACATAATTAATTTTGACCATACTGAGCTCCCATTTGCTCCTCCAGCTTCCACCAGTCACTTATGCTTGCACCACAGTCATACAAGGCAAGTTTAGGGCCAAATGTCTTGCCTAAGGACATAACAACAGAACTTATATCCTCTGATATCCTCTTTGGGCTGGTGGACCGCTGAGCCACTGTCGTCTTTTATACACTATATGACCAAAAGTATTGGCTCACCTGCCTTTACTCATACTATGAACTGAAGTGCCATCCCATTCCTCACCCATAGAGTTCAGTATGATGTGGGTCCACCTTCTGCAGCTATTACAGCTTCAACTCTTCTGGGAAGACTGTCCACAAGGTTGAGGAGAGTGTTTATAGGAATTTTTGACCATTCTTTTATATTTATCCACCTGTGGCCAGGCCAAGTGATTAGGACATCTGATTCTGATCATTTGAATGGGTGAGCCAATACTTTTGGGAATATAGTGTATGTTTATCATTTTAATTAAAAACTAGCTTTTCGCTAGTTTTGCTCTCCAACCAACCACGTCTACAATCACCCAGAAGCCACATTTATACGGCCTGTCCCGTCAACACCGTCCATGTCAACTCTCTCAATTACCTCCCCTGTGTCTTTCGTCCATCCTCCAGTCCGACATTACCTTCAAGGAGGGGGGTAGGGTGTTCCTAATCAGCCGGGTGATCATTTTGATTTGGAGATTATTCCCTCCACGTAAAGTCTCCCCCCAGTCATCACATCTATCCACCGTCAATAAACATCTTTATCGTATTCCATTGTCATGCCGTGGCCCTTGCTAGTAAATCATATTCTATAATTGAGATCCCACAGTTTGAGGCCTGCGGTATTATTCTTATAATTTATAATTTATTAGTTATTAATGTTATGCATGCCACTGATTATAAACAGGAGTGCACTTAGTGAGTTAGACAAACTTTATTGATCCACATTAGCTCGCACATTACAATATATTATAATGACAAAGAGCAAAAATATAAATGTTAATAATGCATAATTATATAAATGTGTAGATAATTATATAAATGTGTACAAGTAAAAATAAAATATAAAAAATATAGTAATACTGATATAGCTCAGCCATATACAAGAGGTCGTAAGGAGAAACAGCACAAAAATGAATTAGTGATTGACAGGACATTGGGTTATCTGGTACATAAGGGTGAGTTGTTGCACAGTTGTATGGAATATGAATATAGTCCTGTATCTCTCACTGTTTGAGCAGAGCTGTATAGGAGCTCCTCTGGTATAGTCTGGTGCAGCGGGTGAGCGGGAGTTAGCATCCAACTTTTTTCCCCTTGTTCAAACCGAGATGCATTTCAGCTCAAAATGTAGCTACACGCAAATAACCCTTTCCTTAAAAACATATTGTCACTTGCCATTTGATAACACCATTTTTTCGTGACATTACGGTTGAAATCATCATAATCATTGCCCAAACACACACCAGGCACATCCGCCGCAGCCTGGTTCAGAGGGAAGTATCTTTAGTGGTGCTTTTTTGCAGGGTTATTGGGCAAGCACTCATCCAGTAACTTGAGAAATGCTTGTCTGACTTTATTAAACGGCGGGCAGCAGAGTGAAATTTCATAGCTTACATTATTCGGCCTCATCAGTCCATGAAAGTGGCTACAACGGAGCAATGTTAGTCTATCTGTTTTATTTGCTGATTACTTGCAAGCTGTGCAGTAATTGCCTTTCAGTATACGCCAGCATGCGGGGACTCAGATCGCACCATGTACCACTATTTTAAAGGTCCTGTATTACCCAAAATGGACTGTAAAAACTGGTAATTCCTGGGCTGAAATCATACAGATGATTCTAGTGAAGGTGTATTCACTTTAAAAGTACTATGTTATATAAAATGGAATCTTGTGAGCTTTAAATCATGTTAGAAAATGGTTAATTCATCAAAAACAGACCTGGAGAAGTGTTTTGTTCCATTCACATATTATTAATCTGTCTACATTTCCAAAGCTTGTTCCACCTTGTAATGTCACAAAGTTTTCAGCAACTTTTATCTTTTGTTCAGTGGAGACAGACAATTCCAAGCTTGAAATGACCAGTGGAGCACTTCCTGTATTACCACATGACATCACAAGGTGGAACAGCGTCCGGTTTGAGAAAAGAACACAGCCGAAATAAAACACAACTCTGGATATTTGTTTGTGATGAGGAACCAACATTATAACTTAGAAAACAAGTTAATACAGTATAGGCACTTCTAGTATTCTTGGATTTAATGTGTGTTTTCTGTTTGAGAGAAGAACAAACAGAACTCAACCTAAATATGATGTTTTAAATGTGTGAATGAAACAAATCTCAACTCCAGGTATGTTTGTGATGAGGAAACAACATTGTAACATAGACGGGAAACAGCCTAATATGCTAAAACATACCAAAATAGACTGTACGCATGAGAAGGGCAATGGAAATGTACTGGAAATATACTGTAGATCATATTCCAATTACAGAAGCTGCGCATTTTGTTCGAAATAAACTACTATTGTCCCCGTGAGAAACATAAAGGAGATAATGAGCGGCACAGCATGTTTAGGGAGCATTTTAATAAATAATTTTTGCAATGTTATTTCTGGGCGGCAGCGAAAGTGAATATCTTATGGAAGGATGACAATGTTCGGATGGTAATTAGGCACTGTGGTGTGTAGAGATGTGCGGCGCGCTTATGTGGGATTTGTGTATTTGGTGACACCATGGAGATGTTGATCTGCAGCTCGGGGAGCAGCTTATGTTTGGACTGGTGGGTTTAGCTGGGGCCTATGCATCAGCGCTCTAAATGAATCATGATAGATATAATGTATACAAGGAGAAGCTATGTGCCATTTATAGTGATCGTACTGCTAGAAAAATGCAAAAATGTGCAATGTCTTATGTTATTGTGCACAGTAGCATTAGCACTTTATGCAAATCATTAAAAAATAAACAACCTACTAATATTCACATGTATTAAACTAAAAAAACTGTTATTTTTGTGGAATATTTCAGTTTGTGCTGTTGTTTTACCACTTACATTCACATGTATTAAAATAAAGAATCAGTTATTTTTGTTGAAATATTTCAGTTTGTGCTGTTGTTTTACCACTTTAGCATTGAGACATATCTAAGCACAAAAGTGTCCTCCACTGAAAAATTCATTTTATTTGTGTACTTTTTAATATGTTGTCAGTGACATCCATCTGCAGCTCCCTGTTCACTCCCTTATCTTTAAATATTTATTAATTTTAGAATGACTCTGCAAAAACCTGGGGAGATAAAACTAGACAGGAAGTAGTGACGCTAACAGTGAGGCTGCCAAACATTATTGTGCACAGAGCCTATCCTTATTTCTTCATTCTCACATTCATATACTGAACGTAAAAACAGACAAAGCTAACACACTATCCTCTGTGTTTCAAATAGGAAGTGAGCATGGCGTCTCTTTCTGACATTGGAAAATTGTGGCCCCTCTGTAACTGCATTAGTGTTAAAATATTTGTATTAACACACTCTGCACGATCCTCATGTTTATATTTTGCTATTTTGTCCATTAAAAAAAAAAAAATCATATTCATATTCATATAGAGCCTGGTTCCAAATTCACCCCTGTAACCGTTAGCAACGCAAACTTCATTTAAATGGAGCCGAGCGCTATGGATGGCGTCACACTCCCTTAGTTCACTTCTTTTTACAGTCTATGTTTACATTAGCATGTCATAATAATACTGATACATCTCATTTATATAGCACCTTTCAAGACAACGCAATACTTATTTATTCATTGTGGTGCTAAGATAGAGTCGTAGCCACAGCAACCCTGGGGCGGACGGATGCGAGACAGCCTGCCAATCTGCACCGTCAGCCCCTCTGACCACCACCAGCGCTCACACACATTCATAAAAGGCGATGTGGGTGTCCTCCCTAAGGACACAACAACAGATTCCACTAGAGCCTCTGCAGTCCCGCTGTGGCACCTGGTACTCCCAGTGCTCCAGTGCTCTCCCAAACACTAACTGGGTCAGGCCTTGCTTAGCTTCCGCAATCTAGCCACACACTAGTGAATTCAATCTCCATATAAAAGTATAAAATTAGCATATTAATTCATTTTAATTAACTTGTTTACCATTTAGCTACCTTTTTTTTTTTTTTTTTTCACAGCATTAGCACACTCTGTCAACTGCGATTGATCTGTTTTTAGGCTCATTTGCATTTGCATCTATCCCTGCTCACAACTGTGTATTTTACTTGTGAGTCATTGAAATGCACATCTAAAGGTGCACTCACACCTGTTACCCACATGTGGCTGCAAGTATTCTGAATGATTTAAAGTACTGAGAGGAGGTGGTGCCAGCGGATTAATGTTGGTCTCCACCGCAGCCTTTTCCCTTAATGAATAAAAAGTTCTAGTGTGAACACGTGGTCTCGCACAACAGCGCAGCATAGCACCAGTCCTCGTGTGAGAGTCGCACTACTACTAAAGTCACAGCTGGACCTGGGGCAGTCTGAGGGAGGTGTTAGTCCGGTTAAGTGGTTCAGTTGGGGCTAAAGTTGAAACGCTGTTGCAGTTTTCATTTGGTGCGAATCACATTCTCATCATACTTGAGCTCCACCGAACCAAACCCAAAGAAAATAGAATATGTCCTTCTCTTCTGGTGATGTGACATTGCAGATTACAGTGGAGGAAACAACAACGAAGTAGAAACGGCTTTCGCCCATCAGCTAAAGCAAAGTCCGTATCCGATCTGTTACTTGTAAACGAAAATTGAGTTGCATCAGATTTTAGCGATGTTTGGACAAATATATTGGGGATATGCTCTCTGTACTGGGCCATCAGAGGAAGCTGTCGACGTGCAGGAGAAAGTGACTTCAGAGGATGAAGGTTGCAGGACTAGTGTGCAAATAAACCAGACAACTTCATTACCACTGTCCAGGATATAAAGACATGATTTAAGGTAATACATGCATGAAAAGTTGGAGCAGGGGTGTCAAACATACGGCCCAGGGGCCAGATCCGGCACTCCAAGACCTTTAATCTGGCCCTCGGCTGATTTTCTACAAAAATATTTTTCTATTAAACTCTTGGTAATTTTCTGCACTGCTTAGCATAGCAGTGTCTCCAGCGTGTCTGTACGTATTATTTAGTTAAATAACATAGCCTAAATAAAGAGCGGCGGATCTAATAATTGAGAACGCAACACAGCCTCTGGTCAAAATACTCCGGACACATCACTGGAGCATCGGCACCGCGAAGTGTGCGGGCGCAAGGCACTGTGGACTGTACGGAGGCACCGCGGACTGTACGGAGGCACCGCAAACTGTACGGAGGCATCATGGACTGTACGGAGGCGCCGGGGACGGTACGGAGGCACCGTGGAGGGAGGCATTGGACTGTACGGAGGCACCGTGGACTGTACGGAGGCACCGCAAACTGTATGGAGGCATCATGGACTGTACGGAGGCACCGCGGACTGTACGGAGGCACTGCGGACTGTACAGAGGCACCGCAGACTGTATGGAGGCACCGCGGACTGTACAGGGGCACCGCGGACTATATGGAGGCACCGCAGACTGTATGGAGGCACCGCGGACTGTACAGGGGCACCGCGGACTATATGGAGGCACCGCAGACTGTATGGAGGCACCGCGGACTGTACAGGGGCACCGCGGACTATATGGAGGCACCGCGGACTGTACGGAGGCATAATGGACTGTACGGAGGCACCGCGGACTGTACAGAGGCACCGCGGACTGTACAGAGGCACCGCGGACTATACGGTCGCACGGCGAACTGTGTGGGGGCAGCATGGAAGTCACTGTCGCCTGTTCATATAAGTTCACAGCCATCGGTGTGACTGTGTGACTGTGTTCAGCCTGTATATTCTCCTGTAGCCTTAAGCAGCATTTTATGTTGTTGTCTTGAAAACCTTGCTGATTACTTTAACATAATCAGCAATGTCCCTACAAGACAAAATACACTTTTTATTAAACAAACTAATAAAAACAACATAATGAATCTTTATGGAAAAGTCATAAAAAGTTATAATTTAATTAACTGGTTAATCAAAATGTATTCAATAGATCTGCATTTCACTGTGCAAATATTTGGACTTACTGCTATTTTTGGGTTGCCATAAGTTTACTACGGCCCCTTTGGGATAAGAGTAGATTGGATACAGCCCCCGGACCAAAAAGAGTTTGACACCCCTGAGCTAGAGCATTATATAAGCAAAATGTAAATATGGTGAGGATTAGCCATAGCTCTTTACTTTACAAGTCTGCGTAACTAATTAGCCTGTCAACCTCGCTGTTGACAGTGGAATATATTAGCCAGAAACAATGATATATTTTTGTCTAATTATATGAAATAACAGCGATAATTACTTTCCTCCTCATTATACGTCTTGTCAGAGCCTATATCTCCCTGTTGGACCATTCTGAGGTTTATGTTGTTCATGCTCAGTGTGTTGCTCGTTTAGATCAACAAGTGTGTGTTGGCCAGTTAATGTTCACATCACAAGAGAACCGCACTGGAGTCCTCTAGGAACCATATCCAGACCACCAAGTGAATCTAATTTTCAACATTAAAACATAGTACTTTGTTATAAATGACCATGTGTCCTTGTACCTCAGTCATCCAGGTAAGTTCCAGAGTGTCCATGCTAGTCTGTGTGCTCTTATACAGCTCAAGATAAGTCAAAAAAAGGTTCATTTTTGTCCTTTTAATCTTTTAATATGAGTACCTGGCTGCTCAGATGATTATTTAGTTTTAATATTAGTTTTGTGAGTGATTTTGATACATTTGACAGTTGTATTTACACAGAAACATAAAAAACACACTCTTTGCTTTCACTCCAAGTCCAAAAACAGATAAGTTTGTTTCAAGACTATTACAAACCCATGTCTAATTTTCAGTAACCGGTGTTTTGGAATGACTTCTGGTGATATTGGCACATATTGACAAATGAAGCTCCCACCTAGATAATATCTGTCGCAATTTTCTGTCGCACAAGAAGCCGAATCACAAACAGCTTTCTCCATGAACCTTGCCAATCTATGAAAAGAAAACAGGAGGTCAGCCAGCCATGTTTGTGTGAAAATGTGTTATTTACCAGTATCTCTACAGCAAAAACATATTATGATGTTTTTTCTTTTTTTTTCTCAGTATTTCTGTAAGGCACTTTGAAAACTCTCCCTACACTCAAGTAAACAAGGACAAACCTAGATATCATGTTTTTGTTCTGTTTTTATGAGGAAAAAAAGGCGCATGCAACATTTTCGTAACGTGGCATCAGGTGAGATTTATACTTGACAACTTGATTTCCCATCGCCGTTGTGTGTTTCTTAGTCGGAAAAAACACAACAGCACGTCCTCCCCGAACAAGCGTGGTACTTTTGGCGTTGTAAACTACTATTCTCGCCGAAGAGAGACTGCTAACCTGCACCGTTTCTCCTCTGTGATCACCACCAACTTTCACGTACGCACCAAACAAAGCGATGTGAGTGAAGTGACTTGCCCAAGGACACAACATCACTGGCAGCCCCTAGTATTCCCAGTTTTTCAGTAAAAGGGTTAAAAAGGTTCATAATAATCCAGCAATAAATATGCCATTTTGTTAAAAGTAATGGCTGTGTACTCTAGGTTTGGTTCACTTGCATCTTATTTTGAAGGCCCCAGGAAGTAGTAGAATACAGTTAGATGAAAATCAGTAAAGTAAACCTGCTAGTTGTCATCCA
>JACN01032172.1:0-13321 GCA_000787155.1 Scartelaos histophorus
TCAAATCCAGTCGGAGTTCTAATTTTTCAGTGTCACTGGATTGTGGTCATGTTTTTTAGCAGAAAGGACAGCAAAAAGGAAGAAATAAACACCAGATGCCCCATCTTCAGACGTGGGAATGACTCACGATGGACTATGGAAAGCTTATCGTCATTGTCAACAAATGTAATACGCTTTTTTACATTTTATATTTCATTTTATTCATACTGGGAGAGCCCGATGAGAGTACCAACCTCTGTTTTATGAGAGTCTAAACAAACAAATACAAAATACTGACAATAGAAACAAATGCAACACAATGCAGTTAATATGCAGTGGTTGAAAACGTAAAAACTGTGTCATATGCTTTAATGTCTGCTTCCCATAGATGATGTAAAAGGAAGTCCAATAGGTAGACTGTCTATGTGTACAGAAACCACAAAATTTTCTTTTTCAGTTCCTGTAAAATCACAAGGTTCGACGTATATATTGTTATCAGCGACAGACCTTTTCCCGTCACCGTATTTTCCCACCACAAGTTGTAAAAGGTTGCTAATAATTACAATTTTCACTGGGACCAGAAGAGAAAAAACTAATGTTAAGCTACTCAAAAGCACATTGTAAGAAATCATCATAACATCAGTGGAATAAAACTAATTTGAGCCATGTAATTCATCTGCTGGGGGTTTACAACACAAAAACTCCACTATTTCAACTTAAACATACTGTGCCATAAAGGAAAATGATTATTCAATGGGATCTTTGTTTAGCAAGGTTTAAAGAGGAAGTGCCATTGCAGTCACCTCAAAGCAACCACCATAGCTGTATTTTTCCTCACAAAGCAACCTCCAGACACCCTGCCACATCCCCCTATGGCACCAGCTGCTCACTTTTCTCTAGACACACAGGTGGCTGCTTCCCCTTTACCCCAGAACACAGCAGGAACCGAATCAAGCTCGAATAGTTTAACGCCGCTAATGAAACAGGAAACAAATGAGTCTACGAAAGCCAAGTTACAGCAAATGAAGTAAAGATAAAGTAAAGATAACCAAAACTTAAATGAATAAAACACTTTGGCATGAATTACAAATGCGCCGCAATGTTAAGCACCTTTTAGCACCCTGGTATTGTCTGTATATCGTCATCAGAATAACCATTTTAAGAAGAAAATAATAGAAGATGCATTATGTAATATAGGGAAGGCTTCAGCTGTCGTCATCCGGACATTGTTTTTTTTTTGCAATCGAGATGTTTCAGCTTCAGATGACGGTGCTGGTTTGAGAATGGACCTGGTGTTATTGCAGAACGACCTTTGAATAATGTGTTTCAGTGTAGATCAGTGGGTAGGCCTGTCACGATAATTACTATATGGATTTCTCGTTTAATACGGGACAGATGGAATAATAATTTTGGGGGGCCAACATTTATTTATGTGGAAAATCTTTTATTTTATAGCAATATTACAAGATTCGAGCTGTAAAAGGTTGAATTCATAACTTGTAGGACTCCGTATTGATACAAACTAATTACTAAGTGTCTACTATTTATTTATTGCAGGGTTATTCTTCTGTAATTCTGTAAAAGTGATGGGCTAATTTTACGTTTAAGCAACATATCGTACTTCAAAATGGGTTATCGTGACAGGCCTATGAGTGGATGACACCTTAAGGCCATGTTACAGGTCAGATCCTTGCAGAGGGGAGCCCGCTCGTAGTAAGAAACCAAACCGACCTGTCTGGCGAGTCGGCGGGACTCCCAGTACGGCTTGGACTCCTCCACAGCTTTTCCGATCTTGTTCACCAGCTCATCCAGCTTCACCGTGGCCTCCACCAGCACCGAGCGGAACTTCTGACGGGCATCCTGGAAAAACAGCGTTAAAAAAATTATCAAAACCTGCCACTCATGACTAGATGTGAAGCATTTTAAAACGTCTAAACGCACTGGGGACGACATAGACCATAATCCCTCGCACACAGAATCACAGGAAGGAATTACTTATACTGAATAGAGAATGGAATTTTAATGAGATCTTATAAAACAGAAAATTATGCAGTTTTATATGTTATTGTACATGGTCAAAGGGCTTTTTTATATTTTTGTTTTGAACTGCTTGTGCTTTACAGACACAGCTCAGAGAAAAAGAAAATATTTACAATGTTAACTTGTGACTAAAACAGGCCATAAGAGGTCAAGACCAGGTTATGAAACAGTAAAAAAGTGCTAATCTATGACAAAACGTTATACTGAAACACACCCTAAATACTGTACACCACTGATAGGACTTTAAAAACTCAAGTACTGATACACAGTTATGTCCTGAACACCTTTAGAATGTCTTGATCTATATGAAAACAAGGGTAAAACCACATAAGGCAATATAAAGAAAGTGCTATTATTTTGTGTTGAAACATTCTGTTGTCCATTTTGCATTATCACTGTGGTCTCGAAATCGGAATTGAATTGCACGTCTGTTTCCTAATTTCAAAATCAAGTTTGTGACAGCATAAGGGCTGTTCTTCCTTCTTGTCTAGAATGTGCCCTGTTAAAAATGAATGGAACTTTTCAGGCTATGTTTCAGACCTATTGTGGAGAATGTAAAGATTTATAGAGCTTTTAGCCAAGTTATAGATGTTTTTTATTCTCCATTAGCCTCTCTCTTGGCGTGATTCAACAGTGTTTGAGTACTGAAGATCTCATTGCTCCGATCAACCCGTTTTCACCACCACCGCTACATACCCACTGCTCTGTACTTACTTTTTCTCAAGTTTTATTTTCTTAATCGTTAATAGGCAAGATTTGGCAGTGTTGCATAGTAATTTTGGAACAAATGAAAAAAAAATCTGCTTCTCGCTAGAGTGATGTGCAGGTATCCATCAGAGGTGCCAACAACTGCATGACTTTATATTGTTATGACGTGTACAGCGATATCAGCTCCCACTGAGCACTGGAGTATGTGGCATTTTGTCTGCTATACAGTTAGAATCTATGACACTGATGGATCATAACTTTATATTTTGAACATTTTAAGTGGCAATACTGACAGAAAACGCCTACAAAAACCAAAACAAGTTCAAACGAGATCCAACTCTCATCTGCCTCTTTATGATATGTCACAGTTAAACTCATCACAACAAAGTCCTTTTGCCAGCCCCTCCTATGGAAAGACTTTTTAATTTGTACCAGAATTACTACATGACACTGAATCCAATGTGTAGAAGATAAATAGTAGAACGAAGTAAGTACAGAGATTACTCAAAGGTGCATGAATCATTTTAAAAATACAACTTTTAGTGGGTAAATTAATGGTTTTGCATTACAGGTCTCTTTTAAAAGGTGTAATTTTTCTGGTGAAGGATCTGTCACCTGCTTGTTTCTGTGGATTTGTAACTGTTCTGCCTGGAATGTTCCTCAATATAATATAAAAAAGTTCTACCTCACATTTATTCAATTACAGGAGGTTTTATAGTTCAAAAATACTTAGAAAAAGAAGATTCTGGGTCACCTCTCCACAGAACTGACCTGTAACTTGGTCTATTTCTTCTCCATGATGATGAAAAGGTTTAATACCATAATTTGCCATAACATCCGCATAAAGAAAAGGATTTGACATACCCTCCGTTTTTAAATTTAGGAGAAAACTTTACTCTGTGGTCACGATATTTACTCACATTTCACACCTTGTACTGCAGTTCTTCCCGTCAATAGCACTGTTAATATATGTTCTTTACCTCCTTTATATGTTCCCTTTGCCCTGGTGCAGTCTGTACAGCTCTTGCAGGCCTAATTTCCTTGAGAGACGCTATTTCACCAGTGTCTGAAGTCAGCACATAGTTCCTTGAATCATTTTACATTATTTGATTATCAGAAAACAGGAGTTTGCATTGTCCTCATCGATGTAGCTGACCCAGACTGAAACTGACCTCACAGTCCTCAGTCTCTAGACTCTGCCCTGGTTTAAGATGAGCTCATCAAATTGCATTTTCAAACCATAAAATGTTCCCTACTATAGCAACGTGGCTGTAGCAAAGTACGAGTAAGTAAGTAAGATTAATGGTTAAAATGTCTGAAAATATAGACAAAGAGGACACACATATTTGTTGGATGACTTTGAATGATGGTGCTTTTATAAACTGGGTTAAAAACATTATCTGCTCTACTTTTCCAACTGTCATTTGTACATCATATTACACAATCCCAGTACAAGAGTGCTCTACTTATGACAGATTTTGTTATATGTGGGCCAGGTGGACTACTTATGCAAATAGTACATTTCTGAACGTATTACTTGCCACTTAAAGGAAATGTCTGGGGAGGCTGCACATATATTACCCAATAAACATCTATTAATACTTACGACATGTTGTATTGGGTGTATTTGTCCCACAGTTGGGATTTACACAGTTCACTCATCATTTGATTTTGATGTGATTTGATTTGCTGGCTTCCCAAGAGTTTACTAATAAAAAGCAGCTTATGGCAGTGGCCTGGCTTTTACACATATCAGAGAGGGATTTAGTGCCACTTTAGTTGGGAGAGTGAGTGAAGGTTTAAGAAGCGTGCGTCCTCAATAACCCCAAATTTCCCCAAATTGACAGGTGGATTAGCCGATGGTCCGTCCGTATCGAGAAAAAAAAACACGGATTACTGCAGAATCAATGAGTGAGGCACTGGTCTTTGTCAATCTGAGGTAAAAGTTATTTTACTTGTAAATAATGATCTCCTTCGTCTCACTTGAACCACTGAAAAAAGCCAAATCTGATCATATGATTAGGTTTGACTGGGCCTGAGGTGTGCAGAAGGGCATGATGACCAGACTGAATCTGTATAAAAAATACACAGATATCTCAGTCTGGGTTTACCAGGCAGGGCTTTTACGCTTATTAGGGAGGGATTTAGTTCCACTTTTCAAACTTCAAAACATGTGGATTGAGGGTGAGTGAAGGTTTCAGAAGTGTGTGTCCTCAATAACCCCATACTTCCCCAGGAAATTAAAGTGAATAAATGTAAGGTAGAACTGTTTAATATCAGGCAGAGCATATGACAAAAACAAGCAGGTGACTCAACCTCTACAAGAAAAGTTATACAAAGCACCTTTAACCCATTTATTAAATTACACATTTCTGTTAAATCATTAAATCTTACTTAAGCTCGTCAAGATAATATAGTAGTACCAAACCTCCCCACTACTACAAAGAAAATGTGTACAAAGAAAATGCTTTGAAGACGAACTTTTGTAAATCTAATTCCAGTTCCTAATCCTTTTGGACCAGTTGGGCTAAATGTGTTGGACTTCAAAGAGGTTCTAAAATGACGGCACATGAAGGAGGACATGACACTGAAATCCTATTAGGGGAAAGTCCTTCAATCATTCAGATCAGGGATAACATTATTTGCATATCTTTATTTCCTGACCATAATGTGGATTAATGGTGTATTTTATTATGCTGAAGGGCACTGTACTGGCCTTAAAGTTTGAAGACGATATGTTCTGCCTTCATACCTTAAAAAAAAAAAAAAAAAAAAAAAAAAAAACACAACTATGGGTACTTTTAAGCAGTAGGCAGTGGTAGGCAGTAGGCAACGAAAATATTTTCTCATTTAACTTCTAGGCGTCGTAATTATTCACTGCAAGAGTTGCTTTTACAATATATCTGATCTGAAGCAAGACAAACTTGGCTCAAATACATCCCTTTAATTAATTGTTTGGTAAAGGTCTTTGTCATAACATAAGGGCTGTAGATTTGTTATTAACATTATTAGTATATTAGAAGATATACTTAGAATATAATGTTATAGAGTATACTGTGAATATACAGTTAAAACCAGAAAATGTCAAAAAATGTATGTTACAAAATATACAGCAAGTTCAAAAATCTCAATATTGTTAAATTAAACAAAGGTCTCAAAAAAATCTATGTATTTTTTTTCACATTTTCATCATTCATCATGTGATTTTACCCAAATCTTAACAATCCTACTCGCCCGGGGATTAGTAATACAACTTAATTAGGCTAAACGGCATTATTAACTTTTAGTCTCCAGCATCCACTTGTTTATTTGACGTAATCATTTCGTAAGCATTTGAACTTTAGGCTAATTCAATTGTTTTTTTATACATTTGGTTTACTTTATGGGCCTTACACAACAAAGCAAAAATGGGAGTTCAGTAGTGCGACAAATAGTGAGCAGTTCTAAACATTCAGCTGTGTTCTTCTGCTTTTTAAAAACACAAAAACAAAAGTATAATACAAAGCTGTTTAAGATGTTCTAATTGATACTTTGCAGCGGATGTCATCAACATTGCCCAGGGGTGTGACGCTAACTGAAAGCACTACTCTGTTAGAAGCCCTGTTATTCAAGTGAACCTTATTTTAACACGATCTGACCAGAAAGTGCTGAGTTGGTTGGAAGTAAAACAGGTGGGATGATTTGTGTGAAAATGTGCTGATTAAAATCATTTTGTATTTGTTATGAGTCTTAAAACTTTACTGTCTGTGTTTGCTAGTGTGTGCAATGTATCACCATGGTAACTACTGAACATTCTGACCACACGGATACATGTAGAACAGCAAATTATCAATGGGGATTTGGTTGGTT
This sequence comes from Scartelaos histophorus, assembly GCA_000787155.1. Lineage (NCBI taxonomy): Eukaryota > Metazoa > Chordata > Actinopteri > Gobiiformes > Gobiidae > Scartelaos > Scartelaos histophorus. The sequence goes on from JACN01032172.1 coordinate 6,577, forward strand.
GCTTGGTTACAGTCTTCAAATTTAACTTCCAACCTTGATTGACACAAAGAAAGATTTCACACTTGAAGATTATGTAACAACACGGCAAAATTCATACCTACTTCAGCTCTTGAAATGAGACTATTCAACAAAACAGGCTCTGATTGTTCAAAATTATGTCAGAAAAAAGTCATTTATCTCTATTTAGATCAGAATCAATACCAACTATGTCAGAAAAAAGAAAGTCATTTATCTCTATTTAGATCAGAATCAATACCAAGATAATCATATTTACTGTATCCAATTATTTGTTCATGTATTTGAGGAAAATCTATTCTCTAGGGTGACCACATTTTCATAACCAAAAACTGGGACACCTCCAATTTGTGGTGATTGGAAATAACAAAATTGTGAAACGAATGCGTAATTACAGAAAACTGTTCTGTACTCGGCTCATTCATGGCGAACATGTGAGACTGTTTAGTCACATTCTATTTGGGTTTTGGTCATTTTTAAAGGAGCTTTTTTGGATTTTACCTGAACAAATGACAATATGCCTCACTTTACTGCTGACAGGTATCGAATTAGTCAAAAATAGGGACATTTCTTGAGTAAAACTGGGACAAATCACTGGTTTTGGATAAATCCACTGGGACACAGGGCTCAAAACTGGGACTATCCCGGGATGTCTGGTCACCCTAGTCTTGTCCCAATGCAGATATATTATATGAGGATAATTAGGAAGTGCGCGTTAGCATGCTCGTTGCTTGCTTTATGTGACCACAAAACTCCACTCTGGTGAAAAGTGCTTATAAATTCATCATGGTGAATCATTAGGATGCGAAGGAAGTGAGGAATAACTTTGAACCTTAATACATCTACTGGTGATTTTAGTACATTTCTTTGATAACAAAATAACGATCTGTTTATTGTTTATCAGGATATTCCCAAAATAGTTCAGATATTCATTATATATAGTCATTATAACCCCCAATAGAACTAGATATATTTATTTAACACATTATCCAGCAAAGTACTAATGGTAACTATAGTAGCAAATACAATATAATGGGGATGGTACAAGATCACGTGCCACAAGATCTCATGAGAACTGCCACAAGATCATACACATATGAGAAAAACTATCTCAGGAGATTTTTTACATGTGTATATACTTGGACTGCACAAAAACAGGTGACGTGTTTAGTGAGTTACATCTCTTAAAGTTCCAAAAAGCAGAATGGAAACAATGAAATCAAAAATCAAATCGCATCCCTACAATATAATGGTGATTCTAGCTTAAAAGTCCAACATAACAAGGACTGGCACAGCACTGTAAATTTTAAGGGTGGTTACAAAAATTCCTATATGAAACACTAACTACATAAAACTTAAGTCAGCATCTTATCACTACAGGTCGCATGACTTCGCCCAACACTACAACACGTAACAGTGATAAAATATGACCTATAAAAAAATGCTACCTTATGATTAAAGTGATATAAACATTTCAAAATCATTAAAAGGTCATATATCAAACTCTTGTGAGCTTTTGTGAGCCATGTTATAATACTGTTACCTCCTCACTCACTTGTACAATTTTGACAGAATTTGATATAAACATTTCAAGATCATTAAAAGATCATATAATAAATTATTGTGAGCTTTTAGCCATGTTATAATACTGTTACCTCCTCAAAAACATACCCAGAGTTGTGTTTTGTTTCATTTACAATTTAAGTTCAGTAGAGATGAGCAATTCCAGGGCTGAAACCATCCAAATGTCTCTGCTGAAAGTCTATGGAGTTCAAAAACACAGTGTAGCTTTTCCTGCTTTACCACATGACATCACAACGTGGAACAGACCTAAGAAGCCTAAATATGCAAGGTTTGTGTGAATGAAACAAAACTCTAGATATGTTTTTGATAAGGAAACAACATTATAAATAGATTAAAAAAAACAGCGCGATATAGAGCCTCGAAGTCTCTGCTTGGTCCGAGTACACGACCACATTACATGGAAAATCAGGTTTTATCTTAACGCAAGGCCTGCCAGGAAAGTCCTATCTCAGAGTTGTTGTGTAGCCTACTTTATTGACGCTGAGTGAGCTGAAACCGTCTGGCCTGAAGGCAGAGCAAAGGTCTCTGTGTAATTCTTTTAAAACGCATTATGTGCACAAAAGGAGAGGTCTGCGGAGTCAAGACCGCTGTCTCCACTCCACTCTCAGGCTGTTAAGACAGGCAGATAAAATGAAATATAGAATGATAGAATGTAGATCTGTAGATAGATCAGTAGATAGATCAGTAGATAGATGAGTCGATAGATCAGTAGATAGATCAGTAGATAGATCAGTCGATAGATCAGTCGATAGATCAGTAGATAGATCAGTAGATAGTTATGTTTTTGATGAGGAAACAGCATTATAGTAACATAGGAGGCTGAGGGGGCTGCACCACTGTGATCTCTCCTCCTTCTGACAGATTTCTCTTGCAGAATTGATGGAAAACGCAGAGGATAAACTCACCAACTGGTTCCTGAACCCTAAAAGTCTTACTTCTGTGTGGTATTAACTGCCAACACACCACGTATTTTGGTTATGTTACCGTTTATTGTTTTGAAAATGCTATATTGACTGAAATAACATAGCGTAACATTTTTCACTTTTGTTTTTAAAGCTCTGAACGTCCCCTCCCTTTGCAATGAGCACTATCACAACACAATCAGCTTATATCCTGCTCATCCTGCTCAGCTACTGTACATCACATCAACAATTTGCTGTGTACAGTGTTGTAACATGTTAGACTGTAAGAAGGTTTCCACTAGGGCCTGGGAGAGATCACTAAATTAGCCAAATATGCATGGACAACTTACAAAACCTCTTCAGGCCTATTTTGATGAGGAAACAACTTTATAACATGGTAGAAAGTGTTGAACAAATAAAAAATGACAATTTGCATGCACGCTGCCATTTTCTTGTTAACAAACTTCCTTCATGAAGAACAGGAAGAAGAACAACTCCATCTCTGGCAGCTTCTCCACTGCCTGTTCCCACACTTTGAAGCACTTCATTCTGTCTGAGGTGCTGCACATTTGATGTAAGTTCATAGGGTGTATGGACTTACTATTCTATAGAAAGTGTGTGTGTGTGTGTGTGTGTGTGTGTGTGTGTGTGTGTGTGTGTGTGTGTGTGTGTGTGTGTACTGACCTCCAGCTCCGTCTCACATCTGTTGATGTCGTCTGTGGACTGGTTGAGTTTCTCCAGCTCCCCCTGAACACAGCAAATACAAGCACATTCAAAATAAGGACAAATAAGAACTTTCAGATACCTAGAGCTCAGGCATATCTGTTCAGCTAATGTAAACTACATGGCCCATAGTTTGTGGATAGTGTAAATGATTTGCTGTAGGTTAAAGATGCTATTTCGCATCTGTCATATGGTTTTCTCCAAAGAAATGTTGCTTTGTGGTATGTATCCAAAAATGGTATTAAACCTTTCTGTCATCATAGAGACCAAACGAGACCAAGTTATAGGTCAAATCTGTGGAGAGGCGACCACACTCACAGTCAGAACGCCTGCTTTTCTAGGCATTTCTGAGCTCTGAAACCACCTGCAATTGAATACATGTAAGGTAGAGGTGTTTAATGTCATACTGTGGAACATTCCAGGCAGAGCAATGATCCAGAGAAGCAAGCAGGTGATGAACCACCCACCAGAAAAGTTACACAATGCACCTTTAACAAGTCTATCCAAGTATAAAGACTGCAGATGTGAAGGTTGAACAATGTCAGAACAATAATGACATGGCAGCTGTGTTAAGCCTGATATGTCTGGATATATCAGGTACTTCGCCTTTGGAAAAACAAACATTTCATTCACTAGTGGCACTTTTAGATAAGCAGTAGTTAAGATACGAGTACAGTACATACACAGCTGATTTAGTAGCCCACTGTGTACTGCATACCACCAACAGGGCTGCCGGGTGCCCTTCAGCATCACTGAGTAGAGTTCACTTTGACAGCTTGCGTCTACATGCATTTTAGATTGTGCATAATGTTACAAAAGCCAATGTTTTTACAGCGCATTCCGCTCCACCTTCATTACAATAGGTATAAAGTGAGTCACGCGCTGTCATGTACTTTGTTTCCCATTAAGTCCCATTGTGGCCACACGAGACAAGAGCTATAGTCAAATCCTCTTAAAACTAAATTGAAATACAAAATAATAAAAATGCTCCTGAGCTCACCTGTATTCTGGGGTCCACCTCCTCGTCCTCGTACTCCGTCTCGTCCTCGGAGCGCTGTCCCCGGTCTGAGGGCTCCATCGTGGGCTGCAGAGGAGCAGATGTGACCGCGGTGAACAAAGAGCCAGGCGCACGGAGCTGGTCTACGGGAGACACGCGGAGCCTCGGTCGGTCAGTGCGCCCCGCGGCGGAGGTCTACATGCGCTCTACGGGCTGCACCACGGCCGCGTCCTCTCCTCTCATGGGCCGTGTGCGTCTGGGTCTAGTCCGGAGTGGAGCTGCACAAAGTTGAGTGTCCGGCCCTCCGCCTCCAGACTCGGGACCATCCGCACTGAGCAGCGGCAGACGGCTGAAGCGCACCAGAGACCAGCCGCAAGGGAAGGAAGGTGAAGGGAACGCCTCCTGGAGCAGAGAGGAGAGAGAAAGGGACGAGAACAGCGCCACGACGCGGACACAACGCGTATAGCCATTTATAAACACTAATCTATCAATTTGATGTGAATAGGCCCTACTACTGTTGTATGGTGGAGCATTATCTACTGTTCTCAGTATTTTTTATAAACCTTAGAGCAAGTTTGCATTCAAAACTATAAAGTAAAGCCTTATTGAGCGAAAAACATCTCAGCAGACATCCTGGATTGATATTCTTGATATTCAATACCAGAAGGCCTATCATATGGGTGCATCCCTTGATAATCTACTGTGTATAAGCAGTTTGAATCAATCGGCCTTTAATCTGGCCAAGAAGCATCATATCAGTCAAAACTAGCTTTATTTTTACACTAACTAATATATATTTCTACCAGGCTCAGAATAACTACATTGTTCTTGCTAATTACTTCCAAGTTCCAAGTAAGCAACTTGTAAAACAATGAGATGAACCAAAACCAGGTCTAAAACATCACTGAATCAGGTGGATTCAGGGGGACACTCCTCACCATTTCCTCCACTCTCCTCTGATCTGAGCGAGGAGCAGAGTTTAACTGAGTCAACTTTCTGCAAAAAAGAAAATCATCATGTAGTGTGTAAAAATAGCTAAGCATTTGTTTTTGTGTGTGTGTTTTATCTAATGTGTCTATGGCCAGGCCCATCGACAGAACTTTGGGCGCCTGGGGTAAGAAATTTCACATGGGCCACTCTAATATAAATGAAGAATGGTGCAGTGTGAGTGTCCTATGGGTGTCCTAGGTCCTCCTCTGACCTGTGGGTGAGCTGCCAGTGTCATTTGTAAGCACAGGAAATGCATCGAGGTCAGAGCTGTTTCTACAACATTTACAGGTCAAAACCATGTGACTGGCACAGTCTACTAGCTCCGATCAAATAAAAAAAAAGAGAATCTCTTAACTCGTGACAACTTAATTTGTATTCTGGCTTAATGAAATAAAATGAAATAGTTGCCTTATATTAGAACAACATAAGAAAACATTAGAACAACATTTTCTATCATTCCTATGGCTACACCAGGAAACACATGGCCTGGGGGTCATTGACTTTTTGGACTGAAATGCCAAAACTGACTTTTGTCACAATTTCAGAAATATGTGAAAAACTTTTTTCCCCTCCATTTTAAATTTTATCTTAATCTGTAGGGGGCGCTAATATACCAACTTCAATTGTTTTGCATTAAGGCATTAAGGGCAGAGAACTTAACAACGAATACAATTTTCACTGAAATCAGTTTGTATGTGCAAATGGGAGCCATCTGTATAGATGCAAAACGGCATTAATTTTGTGTAATTTTGGCAGCTTGGCTGTGCAGAGACCATAAGTAACTTTTAAGTAACCCTTTAAGATACCAATGAGTACCACATTTTAGCCAGTTCAGGTGAAGGGCCTAGGAGGAGTTTGTACAACAAGTAAAACATTTACAGGAAATGTTGCAAAGTTTAATGCAATATGGCTGAGCCCTGGTGGAGCACATGGTGTTGGCCTAATAACATTTTTACTCGACTTGTTATGATCTATTTCTGTGTCAAATTTCATGATGCCCCGTGCATTTTTCTTGTTTGTTTGTGTGGGGGTGCTAATGTGCCATTTTATTGATTTTTAAAATTGATGTATCCACTTTTATTTATTTTATTTGTATTGATGCTATTGAAATTTTAAATAGCCAAAAGTTTAAAAAGTGTAAGTTTTAACGTTAACGTCACTGGTCACAAGATGAAAAATGTGTGGGTTGGTTTGGAGAAAAACTTTCTGATACGAGAACAATCTTCTGTTTTTTTCTCTACATTAAACTAGATATTTTCAGAAAGTTCTGGGGCATTCCTCCTACATCATGGTGAAGGTCCCTAGTCACTATGGCCACTCACTTCATATTAGTTCACTTCCTGGCTACTCTTAGCATTGGTCTAATAGGTCTAATAGGCAAGCTTCTGGTGCTAAAGCCTAATAATATAGAGGAAAAAAATATACCATAAACATTTACAAAGTCTGTTTTATTTTAATTATTTTAATTAAGTAACAAGAAGTTAACTTACAGAACCCTCAAAATGTTTTATTATTATTATTATTAATATTATAA
>KN490280.1:0-14260 GCA_000787155.1 Scartelaos histophorus
TCTTTTCAAATAAAGTAAAATGTTCTTCTTTTAAGTCACTTTAAGTTACCTAGATATTGCTTTTTGCAGTATATAATCTTAAAAATAGTCACATGTATTTCTGTCATGACTCAACTTGTCAGAAAGTATTAAATTTAGGCAATACATGTTTAAAAGAAGCTCCAATCCATTTCCCATAGTTCAACACTTCCCTTGTTTTTAGATTCAGTGATACAGATTTGCTTGATACAGACCGACTACGAACGACTCTCATGTCAGACTGATTTAAGGACAAAGATCTAGAATTTAGCATCTGCAAATTTATTATCAGGACACTCACACTAATCATAAACTTGTTTTAAGTCTGTTTATTGAGAATTTAGCAGAATTTATAGCATTTTATCGAGAATTTGGCATCTAAGAACTTTATCAGGACATGAGCACTAATCATGAACTGCTTTTAAGTCTGTTTATCTCAAATTTAGCATCTGTACACTTATTTCAGTCCATGAACACTCACAGAGACTGAACATTCTAGTCTAGAGGGATTTTATTTGAAGGGAATTTGTCAAGTAAAATGATCTTGCTGCATGGACAGATCATTTCACTACTTTAAGTCTTTATATCTTACATTTAAGTGTTTATATCTGACATTTTGGCCAAGCGTTTTTGCAGTGTAGGACCTGGAATCTTTTGTGCTTTGGCTTTAGATTCGCTTCTTTAATGTCATATAGAGGAATATTCAAAGTAATTAACATTTCTATGGAGACAAACAGTTGACATAGACTCAGAAAAGCTACATAGTGCACTTTTAAATAATTACTATTGCCTTGGTGGGTTTGTTTTCTACCCCTGCCTTTTCTCCTCCTCAGTTTCATGTTCTTTAAACGGTGGAGGAGCGAAGAGTGAAGCGATGGCTGATGGACGGACGTGGAAACGAGCCTCAGTGTAGGTGGTTGGAGCGGTGGATCTGTGGGCATCAAACGGCTCGTCCATGTGTGACCGTGGACCTCGCTGTACATGTGCAGGTCACTCAGTTATGAAATAAGTTGGCCTCATGTGACGACTTATTACTTTACATTTCATATTTGGTGTAGAGAAGGTGCAGTATGTACCATTTTACAGGCGTTTAAAAGGCCAAGATTTTAAAACATATCAGGTTATTCATCTTGTTTTCAGATTTATTATCGACTTACTAGTTCTGAGACTGTTTCATTCTAGTCTAGAGGGAGTTTATTTTAAGAGAACATGTAAAGTAAAATGATCTTGTTGCATGGACACATCATTTCACTATTTTCATTCTACTATCATTTTGGGATAGATTTAAGCCTTTTGCAGTGTTGAATGCTCTACAGAATTGTGTTAAAGCAGACTTATTGCGCTTGTGTCTGCTGTGTACTAGTAGGTTTAATCTATGAGACTCATGAATCATCAAAATAGCTATTTGTCTAAAACAATTTCATGAAAGAAACAAGTTCGCCGAGTTCCGTGTTAGTAAACTGTTGTCACCCCTTTTGCACCAAGGTGGTTCCAGTGCAGGTTCAGAGTCAGTGCCAACTCTGGAACCAGTTCTTTGTTTTTTCCACACTAATAAACCTGCTCTGGCCCTGTAAAACAGGTCCCAACTCAGCACCAACTAAACGCTGGTCCAGAAACGAGAACCGGTGCTGGGGGCGGGGTTATAGTGACGTGCTGAACAATGAAATTTACATTTTTAAGACCAAGTTGGCAAAAAGTTTACTCTATAATTCAATCATTTCAACTAAGTTCATTCTACTGTTATGGCTCAGCTTCGTTCATTATCGACACAGAGTTAGCTAGTTAGAAGAGAAAAAAACACATGTAAAACTTTTTTCGGGAAGGCAACCTTTGCTGATGGCAGTGATGAAGAACTGTATGTTTTAGTCTTTGGAATGACAAGAACCTTTGCAAACTGAATATCAGCAGCACAGGTGTGTAGTGATAGTCCTGCATTACTGTTATTATTGGAGCCATGACAGTTAACAGCTGTTGTGTTGCTAGGACAACGGATCAGGGCATCAGGGATGTAGCAACGTAGCACTTCTCTGGCTCTGAGCTGGTGGAAAAACAAGCCGGTTCTTAGATATTCCGCAGGAAACACCAGCACACAACTGGCACCAGCACCAGCCCAGAACCAGCACCTGGTTCTCTGCGGTGGAAAAGAGGTGGTGCCCAATGGGAGCTGGCGTCGCCGTAAACATCGTCACAACAAAGAGCCAGATGCCATTGACCCCTCCAAAAAATAGATGCACATCACAATAGAGCAGAGCATTTCTTCATTTGTACCAAAATGATGGATCCTTTGCTTATTACAGATTAAGAACATCAAATTAAAGAATAAAGTGAAAAATTGCGTCTTGAAAATAAGTGATTAAACTGACTTAAACACGCAAAAATCAGTCCGAATACAACATCAGCTGAGTAAAAGGTCGTCTTTAAAATCCATGGAGATAGCTTTTTATGTATTTACTGTATCTCCATTTACTGTAACACCAAACCATTCCACTGATGTTTTTTACGCTTTACTTTAACATACTGTGATGTGTGAGCTTTTGTGTCCAAATCATTTCCCTTGAGGATCAGTCTAAGTTACAGGTCAGATCTGTGGAGAGGCAAGCCTGCTCATAGTAAGAAATGCAGGTAAGTTTAATGCCATAGCGCGGGACATTCCAGCAGGTGGCAGACCCTCCACCAATAAGGTTACAATCTGCACAATGAATATTAAGTGTTTTCAGACTGATGAACCCGCTCACTGATTGGCTGATCCCTGTCTCCGTGTCGTCTGATTGGTCTGATCGATTTAGCTCTTTAAATTGTATCTGTTTTGTCTCATTTCCATTCAAGGGAACAAAGACACACACACACACACACACACACACACAGGTAGGTTTGTACAGCGGGGGCTCGGAGCTGACGGTAAGTGGCGCGGCGTGTCAAACTCGTGCCCGCGCGCCCGTGTGATGTGACGGGCGAGAGGAGAGTGACGGGTGAAGGCAGGTCCTGTGGAGGCCAGCGGGGGGTCATTATAAAACCCTCTTAAATGAGCGCCCCTCCCTCTCCTCGTTCTACCCAGGCAACCTCCACAAAGAGCGACGTCGACGTTAGCATGTTAGCCTTGTAAGAAAATCAAAGTTTAGTCACAGAAATGATGCTTGGTTTGGGTGTGGGGTTTTTAAGGTGTCTGCGTTTGCACAGAGCTACAGTGAAGAGCTCGTCCTGATGTTGGGTATGATCTTATGGGTTTGTGCGGTGGAAATACAGTCTGCCTCCTACTGTCCAAATACATACGCAGGCACTGTGTCACAATCTCTATACTGGCCTACAAAGTAACATCATACACCAAAAACATTCATTTTGTCCTCTTAAGTTCTCTTAACTTCTTGGGTAAATACGTGTCACTGTATTGTCTTTATAAAGAACCCCAAAAAGTTGTAACATCATGTTTGGTCAAAAATTACTTCATGTCATTTTGGGGGGTATTTGAAACCTCCTTTATCATATGAATAAATATCATGGAAATTATTGAGCTCAAAATTGACCTTTGACCCTTATTTGCGACTGTACTTTGTATCGTGCTAAAAATAAGGAGTCATTCAAAAAGCATTAACTGACCCAGTTTTGGGAGCCCTACCCATTATACTTTGAAGTCATTTTTCTCAGTTTCCCACTCTGGCGAGTTAAGGTCTTTTGCCTTTGTAGGGCAGTATAGGCACCATCTTCAGATCAATCTTAATAAATGATTTTAAAACCCTGCTGGCTACAGTTCATGTCTAGATATTGTGTTTTATGATGTATCTGTGTGCACATGTACAAGACCAAACCACAGGTTTAGTGAGGTTAGTCCCTTCAGTGTCACTTGCAGCTATAAGTGGCTCTTACAGGTGGCGTCAGTCAAAGCACAGAGGTTTGGAACAGCATCAGCTGCTCCAGAGACTCTCTCACATTAAACTCTTGTAAAATGAACCTGAAATGAGGCTCTCATGGGTTTTCTGTTTGTCACTGAATATCTGAACATCTGTACAGTGCTCAGTGTTGTGTCTTGTCCTGACCTGCCAACAACTACAGATGGAAAATAGTCATTGACCTACTTCAGGCATATTTACATTATACAGACTATTACACAGTGTTATAATATGAAAAATAAAACCAATGTGAAAAATGTAAATGATCAATAAGATGGTAAAAGTTATTACAAAACTGGGAATTGAACTTGGAATTTTTTGTCTTTTAGTCAAAAATACAAAATCCTCTGACATTCCCTGTGCCCTGTGTGCTCCTCGGACTCGCTGACAGCTCCTTTTCCTTTAACCATCCTTTTCTTACAGCTTTCCAGTGACCGGCTCTCTCTCCCTCCCCGTGCACCGCGAGTTTGTATATTTACATCGGGGAGCCACATAAGCGGTGTCTGGGGAGGGGCCCTCGTGTCTGGGGAGGGGCCCGGGCTCTGGGGGGAGTGTGGAAGGGAAACCATTAGGGGAATAAAGAGAGGTGCTAGCTCACGGTGCAGCGTTACGGCCCGCTGGAGCACATCAAATTGGCTCTTGTTCAGGGAAGCCCACACATACGCATCCATATATGAGGTGAGGAGCAGAGGGGCAGAGGGGCAGACAGCTGACAGGGCCCTCAGGGGACAGGGGCAGGGGCCAGGCAGGGTGGAAGACATGGCTGCTGGAGACTGTGGGGAGATGGTGAAAATTGGTGACTAAAATATGAGGTTTGAGAAAGGCGATTTTGATTAAGGTTCTGATATATTTAGCATTTATATATGATATATTTAGTAGAATTATTGGATTCTTAAAGAGGAGTTAGCTGGAAGATTCTGTACAAGGCTCCACCCACAATACATCACCCACCCTCCCACATGACAATTCTCCTTAAATATACAAAAACATGAGACAAAACTGTACACTACAGCTTCAAGATGCACGCTGATTGTGCTGCGTAGTGCTCTGAAAGGGGAGTGACTTAGTGCAGAGAGTGAATGGTGAGGGGACAATAAAAGTGAAACTAAATAAATGTTAATATGTTGTTTTAGGCAAATATAGCATTTTCAAAACATGTTTTAGTCTTTCACTCAAAAAAAACCCCAAAACAAACATACTGTGGATTTCGTTGGTGTAATTTGATTATTTTGTTCTCAAGACGATTATCTGCCTCAGGTTTTTTATGGTCTTGAGCGAGCCTTGGACTTGACTACGTTTGGACTCAGTCTTGTCTCGAACTGGACCACGTTTTGGACTCAGTCTTGTCTTGGACTTGTCTTGGACTTCACCACGTTTAGACTCAGTCTTGTCTCGAACTCGACTGCATTTGGACTCGGTCTTGTCTAGGACTTGTCTCGGACTTCACCGCATTTGGACTCGGTCTTATCTTGGTCTTGAGGTCTGACATTCGACAAGTGATAAAATGGAGATAGATTTATAAAAACATTTCTATATGCCCCAAAATGGCTGTAAAATAGAAATAAATGTTGAAAATTACAAAGCTAGTCTTGATTTTGTCTTGATGGGCTGTAGTCTTGGTCTTGTCTCGGTCTCGACCCTCAGAGGATTTGGTCTTGTCCTGGTCTTGGGACCCTCTGGTCTCGATTAGTCCGGCCTTGACTACAACACTAATTTAAACCTAAAATGCCTCTGTCTGATCTGAATGGTCACTACTCTGTGCTAGTGCAGCCTGGAGGTTCTGAGCTTTCACAAAAACTTTAATTCAAAGTCTAAGGTCTAAGGTCTAACAAAAAATTAGGCACATTTTCAGTCAGATACTATATAAGATATCCAAAATCTTTTCTGAGCTTTTCTGGGTGTTCTGAGCTTTCACAAAAACTTGGCTGTGTCCTCTGTCTGCAGGACCCTAGTCACTTTGGAAGCTCAGAGCATATTGCCTAAGACATTTGACATGGTTCTGTAAAAATGAACAAGAATAGCCCATATGAACGTTGCCGTTAACTCAGCCCTCTTTCTTTTCTCGTTCTTGCGCTCACATTTAAATAAGTGCCAGTCATTTGTAAGGCCCGCCTCCCAATGTCTCCCTGTGACAGTGGTGACCAATCAGTGTCACTGATGTGGAGAAAATAGCCGGTGGCCTGTATCTCTGTTGGGGGCAGTGTTACTCTGTGGATCAGGTGTGCAGCTACAGCTAAGACCTCCCTGAGCTACTGAGATGTGATGCTGGAGCTGATATCAAAGAGTCGCATTGGACAGAACGTAGAAAAAAGTTGCTACAATATTGTATTTCTATTGATTATTGCGTACCACTGTATAATAACTGTACCTTATTCAGCCTTAAAGCCACACTTTTTAGCAAACAAATATACTCAAATAAAAACATCTTCACTGTGAGCAGGATTCACAAACCTCCTTCTGCTTGTTTCTATGGAAATGCTTGTTTGGTTATAATATTCCACAGTAGAGCATAACACTCATCTATCTCCCTTATGAATGCTTAAAAATATGATTTTAACTTTCTATGTCTATGGAATCATGCTAAGTTACATACTTTAAATAGTGACAGTAGTAGTAGTAGTAGTAGTAGTAGTAGTAGTAGTAGTAGTTGTATTCATATTGATTTTTGGGTGCTACTTTAACTCCTGCTCTTGAGGTCAAATTTGAGGTTTGAGGTTTTTCAAATGTATAGACCCTTTCAAATCTCATGTCATCAGAATGTTCATAATCCTGGAATGGAGGCAAAATGATGCTAACATCATGTATTTACAACGATTAACTAACAAGCAGGATTAAATGTTAATGATTTTAGGACATTTTAACAAAAAAATAAGCAACAGTTTTGAATTTTCAAGGTACAAATCTTATTTACTTTGCTTCTCTGTTAAGAAGGATGAAAAAAATACAGTTTTCTAACCCTAAAATAGTATTTAGGCTTCACTAAAAGTCTAATTTATGCTGAAATGTGTAAAGTAGATGAAGTGAAAAACTGCTGTGGGCTCAACATTCCTGTGAAGATTTGTTCAGTAAAACCTCAAAATTTGTAAAAATGTTTAGTGTGGATCATAAACTGTTGCCAAATAAACAAATCATGTAAAACACAATTGTACGTGTTTTTAAACTGGGCTCTGAATCATTCACATGGATCTGAGTGATTTTCATTTTCCAAATTGTCAAATTTTTCATAATTTTTCATAGTTTCACTTTTGCCTCCAGTTGCCTACATTCCGAAATTTAGAATGTTTTTGTTTTCTATTATTACCATTTATATTTTTTCTCATTATTATATTATATTATTTTGTATTGTCATGTGTGAGCTACTGTGTGATTTCCCTTGTGGATCAATAAAGTTTGTCTAAGTTCAAGTCTAAGCAGAAAAACGTCCAATTGTCAACCAAGGATCAGCAAGTGCTTGGTAGCATGCTAGCTACTAACCTTACCATGACGGCAAACCAGCACTGATCTCTGAAAGATGAGAAACTCTCTTGTAAACTCATTGTGTTGAATAATTCGGATGCTCTGAATACATAAGGTAAGTGAGGAGAAACTTTGGAAAACTGTAAACTGTTTCAGATGGACTGGTTTTATTTTTTACGTTTTAAAAAATTAGTTTAGAACTAATCCTTGAAGTCTTAAAGTAGTTAAAAAGCAAAACATGACTAAAAATGAACAGCCCCTTTAGTGGTCATCTTTGTAACGTAATCCTGTTTCCGACATGCTCTGAAAATGTTTAATACCGCGACAAGAAAAGATGACTTTAAAGAGTGGAATTACTGCACACTGCTATTGTTAGCTTAGCCTAGCGCCAGGACTGCTAAACCATTTAAACTGCATTTGTCACGTCTGAACCCGACTCCTATTTAAAAGCACATGTCAAAGGAGAGCAAATCCCTAATATTGCACTGGGCTTGCCTTGACACAGATCTTCTATGTAACACGTTGACACTTCCCAAGCCTTTTCCTAATACGAACCCAAGCTAATTGATGTCATCCTCTCACCTCTTTGTTTTGGTTGCCATTTTGAACCAGCACTCCTCTTCTGAACTTTCTCATTTCGTCTCCGCTCTAAACAAAAGCCAATATCGACGCGACGGAACCATTAAACGCGCCGCGGCATTAGCGAAAACGGCGCGACGCAATTAGCCGAGAAATGACTCCCATCGCGCTGACATTTGGGGAAGAAATTGGTAACACAATACGCGGGAGCCTTGATTGACGGGCTAATCCCGGTTTGACGTGCGCTGCCTGGCTGGTCCGCGCGAGCCGGGGGAGCGAGGGTCGAACGGAGATAACGCTAGCAAGCTGCGCGGCCCTGATATAGCTCCTTTCCCCACTCCTCGCTACGATTCGTCACCAAAAGTATCGACCATTAATGACAGGATCATCTCCCTGACTGAAATACAAGCGCTAATCCGTTTTCGCGGGAGCTATGCATTGCTAATATGAGTTATATAAACCGCGGCTAATAAATCAATGTTAGCTCAGTTGTGTTTGGGGAAGAAGGAGCTAGTTAAAATGCGAGACGTCATAAGCTGTTACGCGCCGTGAGTAATTGGGGAGGATAGATTAAGTGTAAGAAATGTAAATGTATGGAAGGTGAAATGGAGTTTGCCATGGCGGACGGCGGCGGAGGTGTGGGCTGGAGCGAGGGATGATGGGATGACAGGAGTAGAGGTGGAGAGGTGCGCTCCGAGTGACGGATGAGAATGTCATTGGCGTGTAATGATATTAATCAGAGCGGCGTACAAGAGCGGCGCAGATCAGCGGGCTAACGGTGAGCGCCGGGGTGCGTCTGTGTGGCGTTTCAGAGGGAAGGGCATCAGATGGAATAAGGATCAAAATGGGGCTTTCGTTCATTCAGTTTCAGGAGTTTGATGTGTAATGGTGTGGGTAGGGATACAGGTTTTCAGGCTGCTTTGAGATAAGGGGACAAATGAGAAAGCAACATGACAGCATATCTACTTTTATGTATATTGTTTTAAAGTGCCTATTACAAATTAAACTACTCATTTTACTAAAACATATTTGAGTATTATATTAAAGGTTTTTAATTTTCACTTTTTTAGTTTCATATTTTATATCCTGGTCTGAAATCATGGCATCACACTACAGAATTACATTGGGAACTGTTACCAAAATCCTATTCACTGGACCAAAACAGAAAATATTGTTTGACAAATAAAAATATAAGAAAACATCATCATTTTGTTTTTTCCAAATCCGTTTTTGATTAGTATTTACATCAGGTATAATCAAGTAGAGAATCATAATACTCACTATAAACAGTAAGTAAAGATATTTCCCTTTTCTGAGAGTGGAATAAAAATAATTCAACCATTTAAAATATCATGCAGTTCCATTTTATTTCATTTTTTTATTGGTTTCATTCATGAAAGATGATGCAAAATAATTCTGTTCATATATGAGTGTGAATGAAAAGGAGCAGAAAGGATAGACTTGTAATAACTGCTTCCTTTTCACACAAAGTAAAAGATTTCTAACACTTTGACAGTCCCAATGTCATGTCTACATTTAGAAGCAACTTACTTACATGACATACACAATATTAAATACTTGTTAATTAACACAACAGGACAGTGCATGTCACTTGTAAGATTCATGGATTGAAACATGTTTTTATGACAATGTGATTTGGAGGAGAGGTGATGCAATCTGACATGAAGATACAACTTGCACAATGTCTCAGTACACAGTATACTTGTATACTGTGTACTGTCCCTGTCTCATGAGTAAACTAAATTGTACTAAATAAATAAAAATTAAGAAAGGATCATGAGGAATGTTTTGTGAACCTCCAGGCAGCGATGAAAAGTAGTAAAAATAAGAAAAGTGGCGGTCAATGTAAATATATAGTACAGAAAACACTCTCTTAAAAGTTCAACTTAAATACGGCCTTGTTTTTTTCTTTACAGTTGTTTTGTTTTCTAAAAAATGTTGCTTTAAAAAAAACAACTTACTGTGAGCTGACTTGCCTTTACTCAGATCTGACCTGTAATATGGTTTGTCACCTTGTCCACATGAAGCTGTTTAAGTTTGATGCAGTACGAGGAACATTACAGATACAGAATATATCTATATATCTCTCCTTTTCAGATATATTTTCAGATTTACAGACCTAGAGTTGTATTTTGTTACATTCTCACATGTTTAACACACAAACCCTGCAGATTTAAAGCTGCACTGTGCAACTTTTCTGGTTGATTGTTTCCATGGAGATGTTATTGATTTCAGATTTAACTTTATAGTCATTGCAAATGTATAAATACAAGGTAATGAAATGTGATTTAGCGTCTCATCAGAAGTGCAAGGAGCAGCAATTGTGATATATACAGAATGTGGAATATCTACAAAATATAAGAATATAAATATAAACAGATAAAAACTGAATTAAAAAATGCTTGGAAGGTCCCACAGTACAGTATTTAACAAATATACCTTGCATTTATTCAATTACTTTTTTAATATCTCAAAAACCACCACAAAAACTTACATTATTACCATTAGCGGGCCCACTTTTCCACAGAACTGACCAGTAACTTGTCATATTGTAGAACATTCCATGAAAAATCAAGCACCTCTACCCAAAAAGTTACAAAATGCACCTTTAGGGCTGAGTTCTCTCAAACCGAACAGTTTTAGAACCACTTTCTGTATTTTTTCAACTTTTTTTTTTACACAAACTGCCACTTTTTGCCGCTGTAAAACTACGATAAATGTTTAGCATAGGTACTATCCGCCAAACCACGTCAGAATGATTAGAAAATGTATCTGTCAAATGCACTTTCTAACCCACCCAACCAAACAGAATTGCAAATGCACCCTTGGTTTGCTGACAGGACCGCACCTCCCCTGATCTCTGCTTATTTCTCTATGACGTTTCCATTTCACTTACTCCTTATACTTTCTATTTACCACGAAAATAACCATCTCGCCGCAATCGCCCACGAATCTAAACACAGATTGCCAAATGCTCACGGCAACAATCTGGAAACCGGCACAGGGTTTTTGACTGACACTTTTATATAGGCCCCGAATGTTCTCAAATGGGACGTGGCGGAGCTCTGAAAGGGCCCTCGTGGTGATTGCAGGCTGCGGGAGCGAGGAGAGGTGACGTGGTAATGATGAGGCGTGGGCTGAACGGACCGTTGCATATTTCATTCGTGTTAGCGCCACTTACGGGAGGAGGTGGAGGGCTGGAGGGCGAGGGCAGGGGAGGCCGCCGCTCGGGGCTAATCGGCGAGTAAACATGCTCTCACGTGGAGGGCCCTTCGTTAAAGACGGCTGCTGGGGGTAAGCAAATGTGTGGTTTGACTGAACGGTGGAGAATGGAATAATAACACTGCAAATCATTGGAGTTTGAGAAAGTACTTCATGATGGACACTGGGTAACCCTAACCTTCCTCATGTTGTGATCTTGAGTCCTTCGTCTAGATCATTTTGCTGAATTTGCCTCATTCGATTCAACATTTTAGATGTTTTTAAAATATTTCAAAACTTCTGACCATGTTCCTTTGTGTTTTTTATAATAAGAATGGATTGGATTTTTATAGCGCCTTTAAAGACACTAAAGGAAGTTTCAAGAGCATTTTTTTTATTTTTCATTCACTCATTAACCACCTTATTCATACTAGTGTGCAAAAATATCGAAATATCATAGAATGCCTATTATTGCCACATATGTACAAAAGTACAATCCACACTATACACATACATGAAATTAAAAGCAACTCTAATACAGAGATGGGCATGGAACACTTACAACAGAGTATAAAAATAAAATAGAATAAATAAATAAAGTTTTAGTACTACTGCAAGACATCAAAAAAGTTTTGACACCCAAGTCTATACCTCTAAAAAAGATATTGCACTCTGTTAAATATTGCACTCAGTCAAACTATTACATGGTATTGCACTCAGTCAAAATATTGCATGGTGTTAAATAGTAATATTGCACTTAATTAAGAGATTGCACTATTTTAACTATTGCACAACAGGTGGATGGAGGGGGATCCTGGGTAGAGGGGCAGGGCTGTGGGGTCAGTCAGTGCATGTGTGAGGTCAGAGTGTTTATGCCCCTTAGTGAAAAGCTGTTTTTGAACTGAATCAATATATCGTATCGTTTAATGTGATACAGTATCAACATTTTTTTTTTTTCACAATATATTTGACTTCATTATTTTGCTGCAGAGCTACAGTTTTGTTGCTTATTTAATGGAAGGAGACTATTTATGCAACACTTGACATTTTCACTGTTTCACTTTGCACAAGACGTGGTTTAACAAAGACTTTGAGAATCACAGCCACGATTTAGCCTTTATTTTTTATTCAGTCAAACAGATTTGAAATATATGCACTGTACTGAGATATGCATTCTGAACTGTAGATCGAGATATGTATCGTATCAGCAACTTCTTAATGATACCCAGCTCTGTTAGGCAATGTTAGTAGAGTTCCTTGCCTATGGACACAACAAGTTTCCAGTAGAGCTGCTGCTTCCCCAATGTGGCCCCTGGTGTTCTCACTGTTTTCATATTCAAGTTCTGACCAGACCCAACTTTACCCTCAGAGATCTGATGAGGCAGAGACACTTTACTGATCATGATCCAATTCCACTGTGTGTGTCTCTGTGTCTTTTGTGTCTAAGTCAAAGGTCTCAGGTCAGTTTATCAGGAGGACTGGT
This sequence comes from Scartelaos histophorus, assembly GCA_000787155.1. NCBI lineage: Eukaryota > Metazoa > Chordata > Actinopteri > Gobiiformes > Gobiidae > Scartelaos > Scartelaos histophorus. Next base: position 12,643 of record KN490280.1, read on the forward strand.
CAGGGAGGGTCAGCAGATCCTGTGTCATGGCATTAACATTTTTTATGACTAAATTGCAACCATCTAATACAAAATCCCTGTTCTGCTTTTGCATAAGCTCCAACCACCCTGTATGACTCCACCATAAGGGCTTATTTATTTATTTATTTAATTATTTTTTCCTTGTTCTGCTCATTCTCTGACATTTTTGTTTGCTATTTTAACAATTTTGTGAAGCCCGCCGAGATAACTGTTGTTATGATTTTGGGCTATACAAAAATAAATTGAATTGAATTGAATTGAATGATGTCCAGGCCTGCTCATAAACAAAGCAACCCTAATTTTGTGTCAAATTCACTCCTCAGTTAAACTACAGCCATTTCTGTTCCTCCCGACAACCATCCACCCCACGACGGCCCCTGTGCAGCCAAACGAGTGAAGCTAACATGATTTGTGTTGCTAATCCTTAGAACGTGGACTGAAATGAAGAGTAAGCAGCGCTGGGATCTTTAATTCTAGCAGAAGGAACGTGCCCTCTAGCCATAGGTATCATATACGTAGCATAGAACATTAGCGTGCTATTAGCATGTATTTCTAATAAAGTCTTCAGAATGGCGTCTCATCTCATTTGTTATTAGTGCCCTTTAGCTCAATGCTAAGTCTGTTTCAGCCTAGCTCTGCATATGCTAATCGCTAATGTTGCCAGACTGGATCATAGAGGGAGTAATAAATGAGGGATTATCACACAAAAGAGAGAGGAGACGGACGTTAACGCCATCACGGAGAATGTCAACGGACTCGTAAGGAATGGAGAGTCATATGTTTTTCAAAATGATTAGAATTATTAAGAAAATTGTCTTCATTACAGCACTATGGACTTTTCTCTAAGAGCTACAAATCCTGCTTGGACCTTTCTGTGTAGATCCACTTCATTCTGGAAACAGACAAGGACAGCGGCAATGCAAACAATAAACATTTGTGTTTTAAAAAGACGGCCATACCAGTGTCGCCGCAGGTTGGGCTGATAATGTATTGCACCGAATCTCATATTTGGGAGTGGCATTATTTAACGTGATGATTTATTTAGCCTGTAGATAAAACTGTACATTAATGATCTAAGTACAATTTGCAAAGTGCTCAGGTAACAGACGTCTCGCCATCACAGCCTCCTTAAAAGCACCTGCAAAGTGACACTGCAGAATGGCTTTTCTGTAACAACACTTTATACAACATCATTTAAACAGAAACAACTTTACTTTATTGATCCCAAAGCAAATTCATTTTTCAATTAGACATAATAACACAGCAGTCATTTTTAATCACCCCATTGCATGTTCTCTTCGTGTCAGAGTTGTTCTTCTTTAGATACTTTTAAATCAAATTCATATTTAGCTGTTTAGTCGATTAATCGTTTATTCGCTGGAGTCAACCAACCATTTCATTTCAATAAGGATTTACAGAAAGGACTGAGTGAGTGAGTTGAAGATTTGATGTCAGATTAAACTCTGAGTCTTTGTATAAACACATAGTTTCCAGTACTTTTTTCTGCATAAATAGTTATTTTTATATGAACTCCTGTGCAGGTTTAGTCTTGTGAGTGTAGTTTTGGTCAGATACACAGACATACGTAATAGTTTTT
>KN490281.1:0-10332 GCA_000787155.1 Scartelaos histophorus
ACTTCTTTATACAGTCTGTGTTTTGTATTCAAGGCAGCGCAGAGACACACTCAGTCACATTTATTTGAGTAACTTTTTGACCTCCGAGACTTGGGGCAGAGCCATTTCAGCCACTTCAAGTTTCCGCCCGCATGTGGAAGAATCCTCGTAGACTTCTTATTTACTCTTTGGCATACCTGTGCAATGTGCTGGGACCTACGCCGCGCATCTCTGTGTCTTCATTACACTCCACAATGGGCCCCGGGGACACGGTTGTTTACGGCGATGGCCCCTGTCTCTCACACATATTCCACCTCAGCACCTCGCGCCGGTCATGAATCTGCTCCAACGCTGCAACTTGTGGAGACGAAACAAACAATAATGAAAGTAATACCCAGTCGCCGGTCGCCTCATGGGAACTCAACTGATCTTTGGAATAACATTTAGTCATAGAAGTTCCACGCTCAGCAAGCCGGGCGCTAATTTAAGTAAAGTAAATATGATATGTCTGTGCATGTTTGGGTGAGGCACGTCTTGTTTGTGGAGCTGGTTAAAAATGCATGAAGGACTAGTGGGTACGGGGCGGGTGTCTGGGTGTTGCACTGATGACACAGCATATTTCCCCTAAAAACAAACTTTCAAAATTGATTATGGTGCGAGGATGTGCTAGTCGGAGGCAGCCTGGGGTGCACTGCGGAGACGGGGTAGGATGAAACCGAGGTCCACGGCATTTTTAATAGATGCGCGGTGTAGCTTTTCTGGAGGGGGGGTCCGACACCTGCTTTCCCCGTGAAAATGTTGCTGCTTTATCTGAAATGGAAAGTGGAAAGTGTTTTAATTGTGTTTATTGCCATACACAATACCTCTACAAATCTGACCTGTAAAGTAGCCTTGAGTCAATTCCTTTTCCACATAGAGATGGATGGATTAAAGCCACATTCTGTAACATTCCAGACAAAACAGTAATATCTCTATGGCGTTTGCTAACTCCAGCCAATTCCCCTTCGATAAAAGATCATGCGCTTGTGCTGCTCCACAGTATAGGATTCAATTCCATGTTTTAATTGTGTTTCCTGCCCCAAAAAATACATGCATTTTTATGAGGAAAAGCCATTCTGTAACATTCCAGGCAAAACAGTAATATCTCTATGTTTTTTACTATCTCTCTAGCCAGCCCCTTCGATAAAAGATCATGCGCTTGTGCTGCTCCACAGTATAGGATTCAATTCCATGTTTTAATTGTGTTTCCTGCCAAAAAAAAACATTTTTATGAGGAAATCTGTATCCACATAAAGCCACATTCTGTAACATTCCAGTCAAAACAGTAATATCTCTATGGTTTTTACTAACTCGAGCCAGTTCCCCTTCGATAAAAAATCATGTGCTTGTTAGATGTTATTGCTTTGCCTGAAATGTTCCACAGTATAGCATTTAATTACATGTTTTAATTGTGTTTCCTGCCAAAAGAATACATGCATTTTTATGAGGAAATCTGTATCCACGTAAAGCCACATTCTGTAACATTCCAGGCAAAACAGTAATATCTCTATGGTGTTTACTAACTCCAGCCAGTTCCCCTTCGATAAAAGATCATGTGCTTGTTAGGTTTTATTGCTATAGCATTCAATTCCATGTTTTAATTGTGTTTCCTGCCAAAAAAATACATGCATTTTTATGAGGAAATCCACATAAAGCCACATTCTGCAACATTCCAGGCAAAACAATAATATCTCTATGGTGTTTACTAACTCTAGCCAGTTCCCCTTCAATAAAAGATCACCATCCACAGTGTAGCATTTAATTACATGTTTTAATTGTATTTCTTGCCAAAAAAAATACATTTTTATGAGGAAATCTGTATCTACGTAAAGCCACATTCTGCAACATTCCAGGCAAAACAATAATATCTTTATGATGTTTACTGACTCCAGCCAGTTCCCTTCAATTCCATGTTTTAATTATGTTTCTTGCCAAAAAAATACATGCATTTTTATGAGGAAATCTGTATCTACATAAAGCCACATTCTGCAGTATTCCATGCAAAACAATAACTTGTCTCCATGGTAACGCAGGAGTAGGAACAATAATGGGTCAAATTTATCCATTTAGCACATTTAAACATTTCAGGCTCCTAATCTCATATATTCTCATGCATGTGGAATATACTTTTTCCTTCCATTTACAAATTTTGCAAGTAACTTCAGCTTTCAATGGCTCTATAAAAACTGTTATTCTCATGTGTCAGTGGTGCTAATATTCCCTAAACTTCATTTCCTACTGTCGCCAGCATCAGAAACCAAATATCAGATGGTTATATTCAGAAAAATGCGAGGTGTACAGGTTAGAAATACAATAAAATCGCATAAAAGCATAATCAACCCTGTTTACACCGAGCCTGAATTGAATGACTTCTTTCTAAGGAACGCTCTGGGCGGGTTATGTGAGTTCATTGCATTAGTCACATCTCACTTCTGATCCCTGCTGGCTCTAGATACGTAATGAAAAAAAAAAAAAAAAAAACATCTTTGTGTCCCTCAACAATTTAGTCTGACTTTGTCTCCGAGTCAGACGGTGTTCTCCATAAGCAGCCATAACCTTGAACAGATCGGGGCTTTGTGAAGACGGCGACGGCAGGGTGAGCTTATGTGAGCCGGAGTATGCAGCCTGATTACACCGTGGAACTAAGGCCCCTCAGCAGGTGGCGGCTCGCAGCACATGCACGTCCACGCACAGACCGCACTTAATCACCTCTGTCACTCGAGCAATCTCCGTCCACAGCGAATTTGTTCCCCAGAGGAAGAACATTGGAAAAGTTTCTCGGCTTTACCCGCACCAGAGAGACCAAAACTGACCCTGTAAAATTGAAGAATGAATTGATTTGCTTTGATGTTGAGAATGGAGGTAGAGATGTCAGCGACGCGATGGTTTTGTGTGGGAAATAGGCGCCGTAATCTGGAAGCATATAGACTCTCACTGCTGATAATGTGCTGAGGAAGTTGAGGTGCGTGGCTGCGTTGGAGTCTGAGAAAATGTGAGTTGATTCAGACTGACAGACGAGAGAGAAGAGTCCTAAATATTTAGCATAATTTATATACTTTGATGCTTAACTTTTGTACGTACCATGCTTAGTTCACAAACTGCAACCTAATTTCTGATGCCAATACTTTGTTTCCAATCCAATTTTTATTAAATTAGAAATGTTGAAATTTAACGAATTGGTGGAATATACATATATAACCTTCTCAAAACCATGTATAAAGCTCATCAAAAGGTTTTACCAGAGAAGCTGCAAAATAGATTTCTAAAGAGAGAAAGTAGATACCAACTAAGAGGAACTGATTTATTCTCTAAACCAGAGATTAGAACAAAACCAAAGGAAAGATGCATCTGAATCAAGGGAGTGAGTCTTTGGAAACTGATATTAAAGAATCCAAGTCCATCTATATGTTTAAGAAAAGCTTAAAATTATCATTATTAAGAAAATATAAAACCGCTGTGACAGGATGATTTTGTGTTTTGTTTTTTTGTAAAGAAGCTGCACATCTATGTTTGATTTTGTGTAATGTAACAGAGCAACACACTGGAAGTGAAGAAGAGTTGATAAGGGGCAGATATTATCAGCTTTTGCTTCTCTTTCTGTGTTTCAATCATGTACCAAAATTGTTCCAAATCTGTAATACTGTCTGCAGATATGTTGCATTGACTTTTTTTGTTTTAATGAATGAAATAAATATTATTGAATTGAATTGAATTGTTCAGTTAGATAAACACCAGAGATTTAACAGGCCAAAAAAAACCCAAAAAAAACCCCAAAACAAGTAGACAAAAACAAACATGGAGGCACCTACGGCAGTTTATAGATCACATTTGTTGGAAAAGAACCAAGACAACAGTTTTGCAGTTCACATTTTAGAAGAATTGATTGTTGGATCATTTATGTCCTACATTCACATACGGATAAACATAGAGGCTTTGTCCACAAACCTGTGCACATTTTAACTCCTGGGGACAGTAGTTAACATAGCTTAACAGTGGAAGCTCAATCAGTGAATTAGAGTTGTTGGGAAAATTACTAAGGACATTGACATTGACTTGGATGGGAACAAAAAGTGTTTTTGTCTGCGCTGAATTCATGCTTCAACTTTAACTAGAATTAGACTGGTAGTGCAGTTTAAAATAGCTAGATTTCAGATGGAATCACACATTTGTAGGCCTGCAGCATCACTTTTACAAATTATGGGATGTAAATTGCACGAATACACTCTGAAATGGAGAAGGACATGAACCCATCTCCCCCCGTAAAGTGCCATACCTGCCCAGTGATTGGAGATTGCTTCACTGATTCCCCTCCTCATTTTTAGTGTAGTTACTCATTTGAGACTCCACCTTGAGATAAGGTGTTGGAAATTAAATTACATTTAATTAAATTTTCATCCCTGAGGGGAATTTCAGTTGCTTCTTCAGGTTAATTATTCTGGAGAATTGTGAGTTCTTGTGGGGTCCTGTCCCGCAGGTAACTGATATCCACTGGTCACTTTCTCTAAAGCTTCAAGCAGCAGAGCGTCTGTTCTCTGAGGACGGGTTTACCACGGGAAACTCCCCAGTCGCTCTGCCTCATCCTGATCAAAGTGTCATCTGATAAAACACAATATTATGTCTGTAGGAGGTTCAGTCCCCACAGGCAACTGCTGCATTGCTGTTGTCAAAACTCCTGTTGGTGTGTTCATGTGACTGTGAAGTACTCAGACATGGAATGTGTTTTTTAATGTTTATTCAATGCCTTTAACAACTGAATTAAGGAGAAAAATCTTGTATGAAATCATGTACTGCTGAGTTGGATTTAGGCTGATTAGGGCAGACGTTTGAAACTCGCTGACGTATGAATAATTTAGCTGAAAGTTCAGATTTGTCAACTCTGGCGTTGATTCTCAAATGCGGAAATATTAGATTAACCTACGTGTCCACCATAGACTCAAAACGCCTCTCAAAATCAACTTTTTGTAGGTTTGTACCATTTTCCCTCATTACAAACATCCCCAAAAAGATTTTATGTAATCCATGCATCAAAAACAAAACTGAAAACAACAAAAGATAAAGGTAACATTTTATTTATTTATTTTTTTTTTAATGTATTTTATGGGTTTTTATTTATTTATTGCTGTCTTATGGCTTTGCAGCACTTTGGAAACTGTTGTTTATGAAATATGCTATAGAAATAAAGTGGATTGGATTGGATTGAACATAGTGATTTAAATGCATTTTGTGTTAGCAGTTAATACCTGATACAAGTGTAATACTTCGTCTTTAAAGTTTTCAGAATTTCACTCAAGTAAAAAACAAAAAAAATCTTGGTACTGGTAAAAAACAGACAAACAAACAAAAAATAGAAAAGTGAGTAAAAAAGTATTTCAGCCTCTCAAACATGCTGCTCACAGATAAATAACACAGTGAACACACAGTGAACTGATAGGGCCAAGAACACATTTTAACTGCAACATTCAAAATTGCCGAATTTGAAAAAGACTTATCAGGCAGCCATGTTTCCCTTCCATATCTTTTTCTTTGTTTTTTGAGCAGTTTTTGTGGTGGAGCAGAACGCTGAAATAAGCCCTGAGACTGCGATGGCACTCGTCAAAACCGACTTGACTGACAGATTGTGGAGGATAAGGTTTCAGACTGGCACATTTGCAGCATGAGGCTCTGTGCAAATCTGGATTATCACTGAGGCGTGAAGAAGTGTGTGCCGTCGTATGGAGGAAAGTTGGTGACTCCGCCCCCTCCTCCCTCCTCTCCCAGACCCTCTGCTCTCTCTGCAGGGCTCCTCACGTCGGCCATTTGTCTTTCGTAGATGTCACTGGAGATTGGAGGGTCTTGTCAAGAAATGTTTTGACAGGTTGCAAATTTTGTGGGAAGATTTTGCGTTTGTCTTTTGGCACAATGAAAGAAGGAAATATTGAAAATTCCTTGGAAAGTCTTAGATTGCTGCTAAATACAATCAGTGCTATTGCGTGTTACTTTGGTTGTGCCATGCAAAAAGTGAAGTACAATGACCTTTTTATTCTTTCTTGGAAATAAGGATCACCCATTTTTTTCACTTTGTTCTGGAATAACAATCAAACCAAAACTTAAAGAGATGTTATGATGCAGAAGCAACTTTTTGGAGCTTTCTACTCTGTTATAATGTTGTTTCCACATTATACTCATACCTGAAGACGTTTTCGATGTCATCCATGCACAAATGAGTAATTTATCAATCTCTTTTGAGCCATTTTCAAATCCTTTTTATGGTTAGCTGTAAGATTCTGTCCAAAGCATAGACCGTATATATGAATTGACATAGCTAACGCGTTAGCCGCCGTGTGCCAAACAGGAAGTGCTCCAGGAGGCTCTTCCGGCTCCTTCTGACTCTGGCTCTCATTGACTTACATTAGGATCTTGTCGCTCTGTCTCTGGACCTGCTGCGGTGATTCTCTTCATCTTGGTCTTAAAATGTTCTTATTAACCTGCTCTACATGATCCTGAATTTTGTTTTCGCTATTTTGTTAGTCAAAAAAATCCTATTCATAACATAGAGTCTGGCTCCAGATTCGCTCCTGTAGCCGTTAGCATCACGAGCCTCATGTGAGCGGCGCTAAACGCTATGAGTGACGTCACACTAGCTTAGTCCACTTTTTTATACAGTCTATGGTCCAAAGCCTACATCACCCATGCTCCCACACGACAATTCTCCATAAATATACAAACGCATGATAGAAAATGATAGATTACAACTTCACAAACCTATGCGATGTGCAGTAGTTTTATTGGCAGGATTCACGCTGATTGTTTTGTGATATTGTTCAGAATGGGGAGGGGCTTAGCATGGAAGTACAAAACTGAAACTTATTAAACATGTTAATACATTTTTTAGGTGATTATAGCATTTCCAAAACAGCAGTTAATATGCCGTACAAGTGTAATACCGCGTCTTTAAAAGTCCTCAAACCTAACTATGAATCTTGACCTGTGGTTCTCATACAATAATGTGCTTTAATGGACACAATGGAACATGATTGCTTAATACAAAGATAATTTTAGCAAACATAACTTTTTTCAAACGTGCAAACTTATTATCCGCAGTAACCTATAGAAGTTTGTGGTTCAAAGTTGTATTTGAACAGTGCATGTGTCCTGCAGTCACCCCGGCTCAGGTCCTCTCCTGTTTCCACGCGAGAGGCTTCATTTTGCACACGTCACTGCCGCACCGCAGGTAATTGTGCACTAGGTCTCTGCCACATGCTGACCCTCTGGGCTTGGAGTGCCTTCATTTTCTCCGGCTCTGAGAGGTTTTCCATAAGCTTTCACTCTTTGATGGCCTTTAAGATCCACTCATACGCTCCTTCCTGCCTCATTGGACCTGTTTTTCCGAGACACTTCCTGAAATTTGTCTCGCGCTCGTACCGGTGTAGTTGTTTTGAAGGAGCTTGAATAGACAACATTGTGTCATTATAGAGTGGGATGTATATGCACTTGAGCGGCTCATCTGTATTCCCCGTCTGAACGTACACAACCAAGCAAAACACGTTGTTAGAGCCATCATCACTTGAATTGGCGCGCTCGTATTTTCCGTAAACTATGGCGATTTCGCGGGTACGTGTCGGCGGCGATGAGACGGGCGGCGCTGTACTTTCCCGTCATCGCTCCGCCTGATGGAGAGTGTCGTGTGTGTGGGCTTTGTGTTGGAAGGGGAAGGTCAGCGCTCGCAGGACAGGGCCGTAAATCAGACTGTCACTAATGAAGATGCTCTATGGCGCGCGCTCACTCTGCTGTCACCGCCGCACACCTGATCACAGCCACGTCCCTGTCGGCAGCAGGCGCTCAAGTTTAATGAATTCTATACCGTCTGGTTCTTACGCCGCCCACGACAACAATAACTTCTCGTGTGCACTTCATCTGTACATAGAAGACAGGCTACAGAACATTATAACACATCATCGCAATCAATCCATAGAATAAAAAAACAGGACTCCGCTCGAAAGAAGTGTTCAGCTCCGGCAAAATGAAGCTCACAAGCCTAGCAGGTATTGAAGCGAATTTGGAGCCACTTTAAGAATAGAAATTGATTGAAACTGATTGACAAAACAGTGAAATAAAAACACCAGGATCATGCAGAGCAGGTTAATATGTACATTTTAAGACCAGAATAACGAATGTAGTGATTAGCCATTTACACAGTCTCTGTCTCTGTATCTTTTGTCGATGGTGCGTCCCTATGCCCTATGCTATTTGGAACCTGGTGACTAGCGGGTTAGCTGTATAGTCTATGAATCAATCTGAAAAATTCTCTCTTGACGACCACTCCTATCCTACATTTGCATTCAAAGCAGCCAAGATAGTGCAATAGACTAGAATATATTCACTTCTCTTCTCAGTTCAATAATGGCCAGATTAGCAATAATATTTTACCTTGCATCACCTGTTAAAGTTGGGGAAATAATAGAAAGGATCATCAGGTCAAAACCCCTAAAGCAAAACTAAAATAATTACTAAATATTTAGAGAGAAACTTAAAGGCCAGGTACCTCATTTTCCCCCGTGCATTTGAGCAATACAATATGTCTCCAGTACAGATATTGTATAAGCAGCTCTTGAGGTCAAAACAAGCATTATAAAGCATTTTATTAGTCCATAATCAGGAGGTGTGTGGTTTACTTGCTGGTTGTCATTGCATTACCGCTCTGATTGCTGAAAATTGTGAGGGAGCAAACGTTTTTTTTTATAAAATTTTGACCAATTGAATTTATACTTTTCATTGTCGAAACCTTTGATATGAGCTACCAAATGTTGTTGTATGTGAATTCAAACAGCGCTATGGCCATGTTTGCATGTTTGCATGTTTCCATGTTTCCATGTTTTCCGTCTGTTTCCCATGATCGGCTCTGACCTTGGACAGTGAATGCAACCTGTGTGTGGGGAACGTATTTATCATATTGTGAGAACCAAAATATATACATGATGCAATTCCTTTATTATTAGACCAAAAACATGGCTTAAAGTTCAGATATGGGCTAAAACAGTTTATGGTTAGGGTTTAGGTTAAGTAGTAGTTAAGATTCAGTCTCTGGAAAATGAATGTAAGCCAATGTAACGTGCCCAGAAAGCATGGAACCCAACATGCATGTGTGAGTGTGTTCAGGCGAGGCCTTCCTCTCGGGACTTTACAAAGCTGCTCTGAAAAATCTGAAAATCATGACTTACACTGTGAGCTTCAACCTAAAACACCACTTCCTGGCTCTGGGGACATCAGCAGCGCCACTGCCACTGTGGAGTTATCTTTCATTCTTTGGAGCCTAGAACTTGGTTTGCCCTCGGTAGAGTTTGAGCATCATTTTAGACTCGTTATGCCCGGATGCTGCAGTGATGGCCATAGCAGTGCAGGACTATTGAACACAGCTAGCGTGAAATGGCTCAAACGGTTGCGTGATAACATTCAGAAACATCCTTTCTCAGGCTCGGTGCATTAATGCTATGGGCACATCAACACTTCAAAAATACTTAATGGACCTATTTTTTTCAAATAGTTCATTATGTTGTAGGCTATGTTCTCTATAAACACTTTGGATTGTGTTTTGTTTCATTCGCACACATTTGAGTAAATCTGAGCGTCTGCCTGTTTACAGCTCATTACAAACTAGATACTGAACAGATCTATTATGAAAAATTGACTTTTTAGAGCTTTTAAACATGTTTCTCCGTCTCATTTACTCTCTCAAAGTTGTATTTAGCATGATTCATGCATGTTTGAGTAATTTTTATACTCCCCCCATTTTCACCGCCACCCACTGCTCTGTACTTACTTCGTTTGCCAGTTTTATTTTCTTAACCAGCAATGGGATTTGACAGTGTCGCGTAGCCATATTTGCACAAATGTTAAAAAAAATCTGCCACTTGTTAGTGTGATCTGCAGCTTTAACAGAGGTGCAGACAACTGGGCAAATGTTTGGGCAACACAAAAGTCAGCAGACGTGTTTATACTAAAAAGTTGTTTTAGAATATCACAACTGAAAATGTCCAATTTATAACATAATGATCCATGGGTGTTTTACCATATATCAAATAATTTTTCTTTTAATATTTAATCTGTTGGAGATTCAGGTCAAGCAGCATCTGTTGACCTTCTTGCATACAAGTCTTTGGGACCAGCAATGGTATTTTCACATTTTAATAATATATATTACAGTATGGCAAGATGTAAAGTTGTTTAAATTATGTCTTCTTTTGTACATTTGTGATTTTGATGTAGGATGGAGTCACTTCTTTGGATTTGTTCCATCTTTTCAGTTAAAACATGCATACTTTTTTTTTTTTTTTTTTG
>KN490281.1:18405-41015 GCA_000787155.1 Scartelaos histophorus
GGGAAAGAGGCACTTAGTGAATTCACAGCGTCATAATCTGCCGTCTTCATCTTCTCTACGGGCTGTGGAAGCAGGGATGTGCGCACGGTAAAAATCTAGGACAAACATCACATGTGAGTGAGTCATGACTGTGGAAATATTAATTACGGTATAGAAGCAGTATAGTCTCGGGGTACCGTCTAAAATTAAACACAGAATGAATGTTGCGTGCCTTGTGTTCCGCTTTTGCCCCGGGAGACCGAGACCACCACTGCTGTACTGTATACACTGCTCCTAACATTTTGTATCACGAGTGGGGGTCTGTTATACGCTGGGATTAATTCCACTTGCTGATTTCCCTCGTCAGCCTAAAACATACACAATGGGCTAATCTACTCCTGACCACAGACCTATTTTTATCCTCTCTTTTATCTGGAATATCAATCGTACAGGTAAACTATGTAACTTTTTCATCTGCTTGTCTACATAGAGATTTTACTGCTTTTCCTTGAATGTTCCACTATTAAAGGTCCTATATTACATCAAATTTAACTTTAAGCTGTTGTTACCTCATCAGTAACACACTCAGAGTTTGCGTAATCCTTTATTATAAGTCTGTCTACGTCTCCAAAGCTGAAAATGCTCCTTGTGATGTCATGCAGTGCTAGTTTTCAAGTCAAGAGCTACGTTTTTACCTTTTTTAAAATGGACTTGGAGAGCTTCTTGCATCACACCAGTGTTAAACATGTGTGAATGAAGCAAAACACAACTCTATGTATGTTTATGATGAGGAAATAATATTATTAACATATTAGCATTACATTATTAACATCAGAATACAGTGTAATATGGGCTATTTAAACTTATCTAGCTGCATGTATTCATTTATTAGTGTTTTATTGCTACGAAAGTGAATTCTTAGAGTGCCTGGGGTCACCTTTCCCCTAATCTGACCTTTAACTTGGTTTGGTAGCGTCATCTGTTTGAATGAAGGTAAATCTTATGCCACACTGCAGAACATTCCCTGCAAAGCAATAACTTCTCCACAGAGACAAGCAGGTGGCTGACCCTCCACCAGAAAAGTTGCGTCATGCACCTTTAAGTTATACTACATTGTGCGGCTGTGCTGACAGGGCTGGTTTCGGAGCCTCTGTAGAGCACCAAGGTCATAAATAGGGCTGGAGGTTCATTCCACAATCTATTAGCAAAACCAGGGGCTGTAAAATAGCTAAGAGCAGCCACCCATGTGGAGGGCTTGTCTAAAGGTTGTATAATGAGTCTGTTAGAGACATTATTATAAAGCCAAGACTGTGGACTGCATGGGTGATCTATCTGCACCTGAAGAACTGTGGATGCAAGAAATAACAAGGATGTCAGATCTGTAATTAAAGCTGCACTAAGTCACTTTTTTGATGGAAGTTCTGCCACTTGCATGTCTATACGTTATGACTTTGTGCATTGTGCATTGTGTAACTTTTCTGGTGGAAGGTCTATCAAATTCTTTTCTGTGTGGAGCTGTTATTACTTCGTTTGGAATGTTTCACAGTATGGCATTACACTTTTCTATCTTCCATGAGACCAAAGCAAAGTTACAGGTCAGACTTGGGGAGAAGCGACCCTGCTCACATCAGATTGCATGGTTTTCTAGCTATTTTTGAGCTTTAAAACCACCTTAAATTTAATAAATGTAAGGTTTTAAATGTTAATGTCATACTGTGGAACATTACAGTCATATCCATAGAAACATAGTGCACCTTTAAACTTAACTTACTTTCTATATCACAATGCAGACAAGCTAAGTTACAGTTTTGATCTATGGAAAGGAGAGCCCACTCACTGTAAGAATTCATGTTTTCAAGCTATCGAGAAATGAAACATCCACAATTAAAGAAATGCAGGAATGATAAGTTTTATACCGTACTGTGGAACTTTATGTGCTAAGCCAGCTCCATGGAAACAAGAAAGAGACAGACCATCCACTAGAAAATTTACACAGTATAGCTTTAAGAATGTAAAGTAATTGCCACAGTACAATCTAAGACTCATCCAAGTAATTCAGTTAAGTCTGTCTAAGTCTAAAAACCTCCCATACAATGTTGAGTAATGTGAAGAAAAAATACAATGGATTTTAGCCTCTTTCACCCAATCTTGACTAAAAAAATCCAAATAGCAACCAGATAGTTTGGAAAATGAGGCTTAAACAAGGAATTCCACCAGGCTTTATAAATCACTAAACAGTGCAAAACTAAATTCAAACTTGTTTAGAACAGCAAAAGAAAAACGCTGCTCAATACTAAATCACTTACAATGTACTTTTTCTATGATTTATTTCTCAGTCAAAAACAAAAACTTTATACTGTATGTGGCACTGCGGTTTTAGTACCAGTTTCAAGCAGAACTCTGATACAAACCCAAAGTGTCAGCGTGTAGTTGATGATTAGGCTTCACCTGCACCTATCCTCGATCTAAGAGGTCACACGGGGGTCAGCTCCAGAGCCTGAAGCAACCTGGCTCTGCACACCGCCCAATAAAGCCATCACCGCTATGTTGTGCTAATACTGCAGCAGCCTGATTGCTGACCACTCGGCTGAAGGGAAGTGTGCAAAGCTCCGAGGTGCATGAATCATTTAAACTCTCCAAAGCTCCAGGGACCCACGCCCGGAGAGAACAGGCTCCGCTACTGCACCTCCGCTAAGCACCATTTCATCTGAGAGCCCATTTCTGTAAACAAAGAGAGGAACGCTACAATGTCCCTCTCATCTGCTCGTACAAAAACACTCTTTAGTGCCACTTTAGTATTTAGAGCATGTCTGCAAGTAGCGGACTCCTCGGGCAGCGTTTTCTCACCACTCCCGGCCTATCTAATTAATGCAAATGTATCTGGAGCTGCCGGAAAGTTGAAAAAGTCACAGAGGCGGATAGCATCTCGTTGCTGTGGGACATGAGCGTAGGATGCACACCGAGCTGCAGTTCTCCACGCAGGCACGGGCTCTTTCATGTGGAGTGATTGCATTGCTGTGTGCTAATATTATAAGATCATTTAGGAGGTTTCAAAAACAATGGAATTTGCAGCTGCTTTGGGATTTCCTGCTCACGGAAACGATGCGGTAATATATGTAAATGCAATGCGGAAAAGTTGGAATGAGTAAGAATAAAAACATATTGGGTGTTAAAGCTGAAGGAGTGTTAGAAAGATCTGAAATGAAGCAAAGAAGTTCAGTTTTTGCGTATAACTTTGTATAGGTGAATTCCCTCTGGATTGTTCAGGCACTTAATAATTTGTTTTTGCAAATCATTATTCAATTGTGACTTTATTGTGTTCCATCAAAATGATTAAAACATAAAATGAATGTTTTATTTATCATACGTGGACATAATTCTTCTTGGAAACTACGTCAATTGAAAATATAATTCTTTGTTTTTGCAATCATCAGGTCCCAATCAAATCAAATAACTAGGATAAATTAATAAATCCCTGCAAGACTTCAGGTCTTAGGAGGTTAAATGATTTGAACATTTGTGTTTCTTGCTCCTTTAGGTATGATACATCAAATTATAAAGCAGATTTTGCATCCTGACAGTTTTAAGTTACCTTTACTTGTGTAGTAGTTTTCCCACATTTTTACTCCTACTAAATTTACCACTACTTTGTACTTTTGCTTGAGTAATATTATTTTGAAGTAACTATAATCTTACTTTAGTACAGGTATATTTTTGGCGACCTCTCACAGAAATACATAATTTGCGCTGGCATTTCTTCTGTTACCCCCAAAGCAACAAATCCAACTCTCAGCAGAAAACAGCTAATTAAAAAGATATTATTACTGGACCATTGGATCAAAACTTTGAGTGCTTTATTGTGGGATTAGTAGAGTGGTAGACGACAACAATAAGCCTCTAGCTAAAGGGTGCATGATTTCATATTAAATCTGATTGAAATAATAAAAATGTTAAGTTCCCAAATAGTAAAATTTTGTATCCGCAATTATTATAAAATGACATACTCCCGCACTTGAGTAATACAGCACATCCACATCTAAAAACAACTAAAAATACAATTATCAATGAAAGGAAAACTTGCTCTTTGCTACATTCTCTGGATTGGATTCAGTTTCAAAGACAGACTGAGGTGCAGCTGCCATAGATCTCTCCGCACTATTGTTTACAAAGAGCCCCCAGCACCTCTGAACAAACATCACAAAGTGGAGAGCTGACAGACGGCCCGCAGTGGTGATCGCGCGCACTTCCCATCGATCCGAAGCTCCAAGACGCTGGAAGATCTGGGAGAGAGACGAAAGACTATCCTTCGCCGTCTGCTCGCCACAGACACCGGTCCAGGTACATTCAATTACTACTGTCTTCTGCCTCTAAGCGATGCCATTATAAAGCAGCCTCACAACAATTACAGGCAGAGAATGCATTCAGCGAGTCAAATGAAGTGAAACAGGAGATCAGAGAGACGAGGGCTTGTCTCTGAGGACCCGGTGTAAAAAGGTTTCAGAAGATCCCTGCTCAGAAGACAAGAGCGCGGGGAAAGAACGGCTACATGTTGCATTTCCTTGAAGCAGAGGCCAATCTCGGAAAACAAATATCTCCAAGGATGGATTTTTTTTTTTTTAGTTTTCAAGACTTCCTCCTCTGAGTCTGTGTAGTTCAGTTTACACTTTAAAGCTAACGTACCTTTTATTGTCTTCAGCTAGTTTCTTTGTAATAATTTTCAGCGGTCCAAATTTATTCCTCACTTACCTTATGCATTCTGCGTACCGTATTTTTCGGACTATAAGGCGCATCTAAAATCATGACATTTTCTCAAAAATCAACAGTGGCCTTATAATCCAGTGGCCTTATGTGTGACCTTTGGTTGTGTTTAACCTCCAACCGATTTGATGTTGTCCACATTAGTCTAATAATGTATTAGTGGGCGAGTCAGGAGGAGTAATATGTTGGCCACATATAGGGCGACTGTGCAACATACCGGTAGTTCTGCCGTGTGCTGTACAAGGACCCAAAATGCACCTGTTAAGAGACATGCACCATGCAGATTTCAGGTTTTGTATTTTAGTGTTAAAACTGAACAATGTTGAGAGGGATCCGGGCATGTTTGATGCCCAAATCACCAACTGTTAAACTTGTATTTTTGTGTTAGCTACAACTGAGAGTTATTGTAAATGACCTGAATAAAGTTCGATTTATCCGACACACGTTTTGTTTCTCTTATTGTGCCTTATAATCCGATGCTCCTTATGTGTGGACAATGACACAACTGACATATTATTTGATACTGCACCTTATAATCCGGTGCACTTTATAGCTCGAAAAATACGGTAACCTAATTATTCACCCTGGTGAGTCTTTCAGAAGCCAAAGTGGCATTTGCTGTCATAGTAATGCTAACACAACTAGAAGCTAACCAAGAACTTCCTGATCTCTATGACAACTGTTGCCCAAATACATGAAAAAGCAAACAAACAAACAAACAAACAGCAACAGGGCCTTAATGATCTTGGGCTAATTTCATTGTGTTCCAACTTTTGCATCCAAACTTGCCCCACCCCCTGGTCGTAGCCATTCTCTCCAAACTCTAATAAGTATATATCTTTTTAATTTCTTTCTCAAACATGTTAATTTTCCATTTCCAGTCTCAAAATCCAATGCAGTCTCCGATCTTCAGCACAAGTCTGCACAACCTCTGGGTCTTTCTCTAAGGTTGACCAATCACTACGTCCAACCTTGGTGTCCTATGTCTCGATCTTTCTTCCATAATTTCTGGTCATATATTCAACATTAGACCCGACCTCACTGTCCAAAATGGCCGACTTTTGTGTCAAACCTTGTGTCCACCAAGAGCCAATTAAATCCAGCTTCATTTTTAGTACATTTGTGCAGCTATAAAGCTTAACACAATAAACCAAAGAGCTTTACAACAGATTAAAGACATGAAAGCAAAATCAAAACAGTAACTTCATCCATGCTAAAAGGGATTTAAAAACAGGAAGTGAATTAATCAGTCTGATGTTCACAGGAGTTTGTTTCAAAGTCTATAGAGCCAGAGAAAAATCAATTCTTTTCATCATCATTTCTCTTTCGTCTCTACCTAAATTACATCCCCAATCACCAAGTATGAACAAGGGAAGAAAAGAGAAGGGTTTAAAGGGTCCATATTAGGCTACTTTCTGAATTATAATGTTTTTTCCTCATCAAAAACCTACCTGGAGTTTAATTTTGTTTCATTTATACATGTTTAAAATGCAAACCCTAAAAGTTTATATAGACAGAATGATATTAAATGGTTATTCAAACATGTGAATTAGACCAAACGCAACTCCAGGTATGTTTTTGAGCAGGAAACAACATTATAACATGCTTAAGTTTCAGTTTTGCATGATTTAGGACCTTAAAATGAAGCAAAGTTGAGGAAAAAATGGAGGAAAGACTGTAGTGTGGAAGATGAAGCAACCTGTTCCAACACAGAGCCCACAACAGCTGCTCCACTAGCATGAGAGCGGTTGTCCAAATGTTTTATAGGTTGTCTCCTGACATCCCGACATTCTAAACTGCCCATAATTTTAAATTGAGCTGGAGGGCAGAACGGTAGGGTTTGGCTTTCAATTTGGCTGTCAGTTTTTTCATATTTCTTGTCCTGGTTTGTTGTTAATATCTCTGTAATTGCTTGGCCTGTCCGCACAAAACAGTTACTGCCACAAAAAGTTCAGCATCTTCCCTGTCAGCGTGAATATACAAAAAGTATGTTATTTTATTTTTTATAGCTTTAAACGTGCACTGCGCTACCTGTTTGTGTCCATGGAGATGCTATTGCTTTGCCTAGAATGTTCCATGGTATGACATTAATTCAATTCAATTCAATTTATTTTTGTATAGCCCAAAATCAGAACAACAGTTATCTTGGCGGGCTTCACAAAATTGTTAAATTAGCAAACAAAAATGTCAGAGAATGGGCAGAACAAGAAAAAAATAAAATAAAATAAAATAAAAAATCGTAATTAATTAATAATTCAAAAATACAGAATGTCCAACAACAAGCAGGCAAATGGATAATTGTCCCAGCATCTCCTGTACTTAGACCCTCCTTCTTTGGCAAGGAAAAACTCGAAAAAAAAACCCAGTGGGGAAAAAAAACGTGAAACCTCGAGGAGAACCACAGTGAAGGAGAGATCCACTCCCATGGACGGACAGACATGGATGGTCAATAAGGTTGTAAATCTGTAGGCCAAAGCTATTGGCAGAAGGAAACTACTGATCTAACAGTAGACATATCCATCTAACATTTATTCATTACAGGGGGTTTTATTGCTAAAAACTAAAATAACTCTGCAAACGTTTGTGGATTTTCATTTCTTCTAAACACGGTGAATAGCTCATAGTTTATATAGACCCCTGCACATATGAAATTATAATCGCTGCAGTTTATTCAATACAATAACTTGTCTTTTAAATTTTTTATTTTATTTCAACGCCACATAACGGTAAACCTCCTGAGACAAACCTAATAGGTACTTCTGGTGAACAATTACTTTCAATATAGTTAAGTGTTCCGTGATGTAAATGTTTAAATGGGTTGCAGCATGGAAGCTCTCCTCTCAGCACTCACAAACTCATCATTCATCCACGATGGCCCTGAGCTCTGTGCCGTGAAAGAGTGAAAACTACAGTCCTCAGCTGGTTCTGAAGTATAAGTGCGTGATGCAGCAGGTTGGCCGTATTTATTTGAGAAAATGTAAAGAAGAACTTCAAAGGAATCCAGTGTGATTTATGGAGCTGCAGAAATGGATTTACAAAACAGGTGTAACTTTAATCTGATAAGGGAAATATCTCTGTACGTGACCCACAGACTGAAATGGACTAAAGGAGAGTGACGTTGCCCACAGTGTCTGGCTCCAGTCAAATGAAGCTCATCGAGGCTACCGGTTGTAGGAACAAATTTGGAGCCAAGTTCCACAGCAACCAAAGATACACAGTTTATGATCCAAGCTAAGTTGTAGTTAAGCAAAATTAGATCAGCCCCAGTACTGGGAGTGTGCTCTTAGCATGCTAGTTGTTAGCTTTACCGTGACTGTAAAACTGCTCTAGTTTCTGAAAATAGTGAAAAGTGCTAAACTCATCTTGGTGAATAAATCTGATCTATAACACCACCATTGCATAACCCAGTTCTTTAAATTTCAGTAATTTTTTTTTCATAGACACTCTGGGAAAAATGTTTTGGAAGGTTACTAGTGGTGACTAATAAGCACAAGAATACTTAAAGTCTCTCTCTGAAACTCTATAAATTGGAATCATATTAAAACATTTCACCAAATCTTATAATCGTAATTAATCGTAATTTAACTTAATCATATTTTAATTGTGCTTTTTGGATTCAGAATAACTGCATTATGGGTATCAGTTAGCATATAGCTGATTAGCCTCTGCAATGCCTTATGACTGATTTTTTGAAAAGTCTATGGGAGTATTTACTGGAGCGGACTTTGAAGTATCCAGGAGTGTTGAGCTCTGTACTCTTTTGCTAGTTTGACAGCCAGTATTCTACCTTGGTTGAAGATTCACCTTTTGGACCAAAGCCATATTGCCAAACCAGATTCCGACCCTGCCTGGGAATCAGAC
This sequence comes from Scartelaos histophorus, assembly GCA_000787155.1. Lineage (NCBI taxonomy): Eukaryota > Metazoa > Chordata > Actinopteri > Gobiiformes > Gobiidae > Scartelaos > Scartelaos histophorus. The sequence goes on from KN490281.1 coordinate 27,004, forward strand.
CCACAACCTTTTTACAAATGGTAACTACCCCTACAACTGTACTACTGCCTGTTCAGCACAAAACTCACACCAACAAAGTGCTTAAGGGCTATTTTAATATTTACAGCCCCTAAATCGCTGTCACAAACCCTTTGGCCAAAAGCCTTGACATCCAAAACTGTAAATATATTTAATGGAAATGCACAAGCTCTACACTTTGTTAATCACATAATCACCCCCACCACCACTCCTCTCGATTACTCCCGCTGCGTTCCGCTTGCCCGTTGAGATTCGCATGTCGTAGCTTGTTGCCAGGTTTGCGTTATTATCTCTGACATGTCAACTATAAAGCAAAATGAAAAGGCACTATTGATTTGACCTGTCTGTTATGGTTTTTGAATAGCTGTTAAGTGGCCCACCCCAGGCGCCTTTGAGGTTCCAGACTTGTTCGAAGAATCACTTTCTATTATGAAGTATTAAAGCGATGCCTGGAAGAATCAAAATAAACTACAAAAGGTTGACTGTGCACATTGTATTTTTAAGGGCAGTCTTGGATAAACAAGAAGCTGTCAGCAATTGTTGTCTGTGATTTTCAAAGTGCAACGTCTCAGCAGTGTAAAAAGAAGCATTATGTGAATTAAAATGGACAAAATGAAAATGTACAAACAGCAGATTCCACAGTAAGGCATTCAAAGGTCCCATATTATTCACAATTAACTCCTGAGCAATGCTAGAATGTGTCTACTTTTTTGAAAACATACCCATAGTTTTGTTTCATTCACACATTTTTGAGAAATCCTGGATTATTAGTCTACATCTTACAAAAAAACACATTATAACACATCAGAAATAGCATAATATGGGGCTTTAATGGGGCTTTTTCATGGGAACAAGCAGGTGAATCCACCAGACCAAGTTACAGGTCCAATTTGCGAAGAGGTGACCCTGCTCTACTTTTTGCACAGCTTGTAATTGATAATAAAAGTGCACCTTAAAGCAAAAAGTTGAAACGTTTTAAAGTTTACCTGCAGATTACCTCCAACACTGATATACGAGCCCATAAAATTTGCCTATAACAAAAGTCAAGAAAGGTTAAAGGTGAACTCTAAAATATTTCCTTCACTCCGACTCTCAAACTCACCGCATCATCCCTCTCCTTTCCCTCCCTTCCCTGCATCTTCCAGGAGTAATATCGGTACGAGGAGCAATGGTTTTTCCGCCTAGGACACGGTGGCTGGTCTGAAGTCTTGTTTTGCTCGCTAACATGTGTGTGCGCCGGTGCTACCTGCCGCGAGCGCTCCCAAACGGCTCCCCCCGGACCCTCCTTCCTCCTCCGCGGGTCTAATGCATGCACCAGCTCCTATAAAAATGCCACTGAGCTGTGCACGGGGTTTATGGCTGTAGTCGAGCGAAAACCTGGTCTCTGCTTCATCTGCTTCTCTCTTCACTGTCAAGAACTGTTTTATAGCGCCCTTACTTTGACTGATGTGGCTTATTTGAGTTGAGTTCTGATTTTATGCTACTTGACAAAGGGATGACAAGGCAACCCGGAGAGACAAACAGAAAATCAATTGTGTGAGTGCAGTTATGGTTTATTGAGTGGATAAACTTTGCTGGTTAGAATCTGGTAGGTATAGATGGACAAGGGCATTATGACTGGTGGTAAAAAAAGATGAAATTTAGAGGTTCAGCTGGATGTTCTGGTATAGTGATTGGGCGGGGTAATGTTGCTGCGTAATAAAACTGAATTCAACGTAGAAGAATGTTTGACAATGCGCCGTTTTTCATCCACTGCTCACTTTCGGGAGGTAAACTGCTGCTTTTATAGCCACAGCTGCCCCAAGATGGCTGACAGAAATATGGCCTTTCTGACCAACACCAATAGATCACGTCATGCTGAGTTTTGCCCAAGGACACAATGACAGTACAGTGTTTCCCACAGGTTTATGACTGTGACTATAGTAACACAAATTGTTTTTATTATTTTATTAAATATACTTTTTGCTATACATACATATACAGCATGATTTAAAGGGCATCCAAACAGCGCAATCTGATGTGAGTAATCAGAGGGACCATGCTCAGATGAATTTTGCTCTTTACATTTCATTTGAACAGCGGCACGGTGGCTGAGTGGCAACACTCATGCCTCACAGCAAGAAGGTTGCGGGTCCGGGTCGCCCGGGCCTTTCTGTGTGGAGTTTGCATGTTTCCTCCCCGTGTCTGGATGGGTTTCCTCCGGGTACTCCGGTTTCCCCCATCACCCAAAAACATGCAACACCCTATGAACAGTGTACAACAAGGGACCGGCAGGGAGTCCCTCCCTCCTGTGGGCTCACCACCTGCAGAGGGGTTCATAGGGTCTGGGTAATGGGAGTAATAGAGTAATGGGCAGAGCTGCCCCCGCGACCCAGCCGGATTAAGCGGGAGAAAATGGATGGATGGATGGGCATTTCATTTGAATATTGACTTGGATCAGATTTGGATGTTACGGCCCCAGGCCTTTAGGTTGTATTTTTGTCTGTTTTGCTGGCCATTTTGTTCCTGCTGCAAGAGTCCTGGTCCCTGATTGGTGGAGCATCCTTCACCTGGCCCAGCCTCCTCCCTTCTATTTAAGAAGATCACAGCTCCTGTTCGGGGCTGCTGGCCTTTGTGGCCAGTATGCCATCGTGTCTCATTTGTTTCTGTCACTTTGTTTGTACTAGTATGTGACTTTTGTGTGTGGAGACACTCGTTTTGGTTTAGTTAATTCTGTTTAGTGCCTTTTGATTTGGTCACTCGATTCTATTTGTGGGTTTTCTTTGGGACATTTGTGGTTTTGGTTTATTTTTGTGTCCCTTAGTTTAATCACTCATTTTGGGAACCCACGTGACCCGTTTTAGCACAAAGCTTGTTTCATTTTAAATCTGTTGTGTTGTTTCTAGCACAAAGCTTGTTTCATTTTAAATCTGTTGTGTTGTTTCTTAACTTGGTTTAGTTATGGACATATTTTGACATGTTTTGTTAAGTTACACCTTTTACACACCTGTTAATTAAACCTTGCTTATTTATTCCATTTTCCATCTTGGTGTTTTTTTGTTACTTCCCTCACCCTAGCCGAGCTGGGTCGTAACATTGGACAAACTGGTGAAGGAACAGATCCGAATGCTCTAACTTTTTAAGCATATGTTAAGAAGGCCTGGTGGTAAAAAAAAACCAAAAAACTTAGAAACAGCCAAAACATCACCCATGTCTCTGTCACTATGTTCACTTTGAAGCTGCTGTTCTGTGGAGGGGTTAAAGACATTATTTTATAACGCTGTAACAGATTATGAGGCTCTTTTATATAGGCCTGTTTATACCTGGTAACTTTATTCAGCTGGGGCTAAATTCACCATGGAATACTTAATTATTCATTATTCATCTATAAAGGTACAGTTTAAATTGTGTACATAAAATATTGCAAATATTTAAGAAATAAATGTAACTGGGGGCCATCATAGACATTGCCCTATTCTAAGGTTGTATTTGGGGTCTTCCTGTGACAAAACAACTGCTCTGCCAAGACAAAAATAAAGTAATTCTGTAAACTAAATAATAAATGTCCAAAAAATGTATTGATAGTCCAGACAATTTGTAAATTTAAGTGAATTTCTGTGGCTTTATTTGTGCCTGTGTAACGCCCATAGTCAGGACAGGATCAGATTTGGGTTGAGAAGAGTGCCGCTGTCATGTTGTGATTTAAGAGAGGCCTGGTGCTCATCTGTCAGGGCTGCTCCATCCTCACCACACGATAAGCCTGATAGAAGTCTGGGTGATTTGTCTTCCAGTTCACTCATACTTTGCACAATGGGACAGTATACAGATGGATGGTGCTTTTCTTTGTGCTGCCACGCGGAAGGATACGAACAGCTTTTGACTGATCACACCCATCATGATAGTGCTAAACCAGAGCGTCTCAAGTTGTGGTATGCACACGTCATGAAGAGTATTTTTTCATCCTTGGATTTACTAAGACTGTTTTTTTATGTGATTATAATGACCAATTTGGGGCTTTTTTAATTAGAGATACACCAATATGGCCAATATTCAGACTTAAAACTCTTAAAGACTTAAAGATTTTTTGTTTTTTAAAAAATACCCATAAAGCTTTATTTGAACACTTAAGTGCAAATAGAGAACTGCTGAAAACATGACTACACAGCTCTCTTATGGGCTTGTTGTGAAAAAGGCTTGCAGTAAATATAAATGACATACATTGAGGGAAATAAAATCTAAATCGTCCTTACATATTGGCAAAGCTTATCAGCCATCGGTTGTTCTGGATTTTAAACAATGGTATCGGGTGTATCAAACAATCCCTATTTTTATATTTGAGTGGTTTGACTAGATCGTCATTGCTGAAAATATACAAATCTTGTTTTCTATTTTGTATGCAGTTTAACACAAAGGAAGCCTGAACACAAGAAGCAACAAACAAACAGAGCTCAGTGAACAGGGAGCTTAGTGTAGAGGTGCTGCTCCTTCTCATTGAAAGTATCAGCTGAACTCTAGTAGTCACGTTTCAGTCAAGTTTCAAGGAAAGTGGATGATATAGTAACTTTTTTTAAATGTGAGACCTCCATGATCCTCCATAAAAAGTCTGTTTTTGCATATTGTACAGATTTTGCTGTGGCACCACTTCCTATGCCCTGTGGAATAGTGTCAAAGCGAATAGGTAATGGACATTCTCAGGACAGTGGCTCCCTCCAGTCTGTACCACAGATGCATGTTTAATGTGAAAGCCCTCAGGCCAGAAATTACCCAGTGAACAAAAAGTTATCTGAAAAATCGACACTAAACGGAGGGAGCACTTTTTCTACACCAAGAGTCCACATTAGCATTCAGTCGATGGAGGAACCAACTCTCCCTGGCTGTTTGCAGTCAACCAGTGCTGCTTTCAATTCTTGCTCATAAACTGAGTAAGGAAAATGTATTCTGACCAAGAACACAACAAACTAGGGAATCAAACCATCAACTTTCAGGAGAATGTTAAACTATATTCAGGCTAATCGAAATGTTCCATCTTTCTGTTGACAGTCTTGAAGGCGTGTTTACATCTTTAATTCAAAGTAAATCTACCGCTCTGCTGAGATGAATCTACAGTGTGTACGCCATGAAAATTGTGATAAAAAAGACTCTCCCATCTCCGTGAAAAAGCCATGATTAAAAAGTATATCAGATGCTAGTTTCATCTCACTTCTCCTCAGCCTCAAATCAATTAGTGCTTTTGGAATGAAATGGCTAGAGCAGTGAACATGTAATTATTGCTTATAATGCAGTATATTCCCCCGGGGCTGTGCTTCTCTGCTGCTCATGAGCCATGCAGTCTACCTTTCACCACAGCCGACGCTAGATTTAATCCCAACCCTTTGGAGACTTCGGAGACATCGCTTCACTCTTTTTGAGGCAATTTCCTGTACAGCCATGCATTTCATTTTGATTGCATCCATTTATTACCCATTTGGCCGCCCTCTTCAAAGCGATGCATGAACAGCAGTGAGCTATCGGGGGGAAGTCATTTCTCCGGTCCTACAGCGTCGTCTGAAAACAAAAATACGACCGAAATGTCTCTTTTGCCCATGCTCCAGAGGCATCCAGTGTCTACGCAACATGGAATCCGTAGAAGACGAGAGTGTGAGTGACAAATATGGTCATGCTAGTGGCCCCTGTTGCGACTCGAATGCTTTCTGGTGTTTCAACATCTGTGAGCGGATGCGCTGTGGTACAGAATCCCACCATGAATTTCCTTTTTGTCACTTTTATTTGGAGGATAGATCGACGCATAGACTGCAAGACTTATGTTAGAGGCATGTGTTTGCGTGACAACGTGGTTTCCAATGGTTTTTTGGTGGAGAAAATGAACCTGTGGACAACCTGACAGCTGATCATGAGGGGTAGAACGGTTGGTGCATTTCTGGTGTTGTAATCAAAACTCTCAAAGAAAAGTTGAGTTTGATGAATGACTAAAGTATAATTATAATTTCAATACTAGATTAGAACTTGTTTTTCCACATCCAACAGCCAGTTATTAAGAAAATGGAAGATCTGGACTTGTGTTCTTCGGTTGGTGGTGCTCATAATCTTCACGTCTTTGTCTGTGTTAGAGATGAGGTTCAGGCCTAGTCCCAGACCTGGTGTCTTAGATCTGTGTCTGTCAATGTGAAGAGTTTGAGAACTACAGCATTTCTTTTTCTCAGAGTGGAGTTAAGGCAAAGACCACATAATCTAACCTCTGAGAACTCACTCAAAGAGCAGAATGAAGTCAGTAGACAAAATATGAATCTCCTGCATACATCCAACTGCATATCAGTGGTTTTATAGGTTAACCAGCATGCGTTCTTTCAAAATTTCCACTTTGATCTGAAGACCCCTGAAATGATCTTGGGACCATGGTGTAAATGACCTTATCAATTTGCAGCAAAATTAAAGATCAGCACAAAATCTATGGGGGTCTGTTACAACATCTAATCCCTTGGTACTTAATACTGATGACTCCAAACCTAACAAACCATGCACAAGTCTATAGTTGAGCTTGTCCAGATCTTACAGATGGACCTTCCTCACAGTGACCAGTGCATCTGTGCATACCAGTGCGTACAATGTAATCAGGACCTTCTCATGGGAAACGCACGATTTAATAAAGCTAATCGGAGCTGCCTACTAAGCCAGAGTGGGTCTTGTACCACGTTTGCAGAGCCTCTAACTGGATCAGCACAGCAAGGCATTTCATTATGATCATGTACGTCCCATTTGCGTGCATGCATACGGGGGGCAGGTTGGGCTGGGCTGCAGTTCTTCTCAGAGCTCAGTGCTGTTTAATATTCACAGCACACATCGCACTAACAAACCTCCTCCCTCCCCTTCAGCACTTATCACATTTAACATTGAATAAGCATTCAAATAACGTCTGTTGAGGAATCATCCGGCATAAAGCTCCATCTGTGCTGCGCTTCCTTCCGCCTCCACGCTTGTGTAAACAGAGGAGCGCTGAGTTGCAGGCAGGCTCCACCGCAAAGCAGGTCACTAATCAGCAATCAATTCTACACCCAAAAAACAACTACGCCCACTGGAAAATATTTGCAAAATCATTTAAAGAAAATGTGCGGGTGGAGTGAGAAGGGGTGAGAGGGATCATAAAACTTTATAAAGGCAATAGCTAAGAAAAAACTCCTTGCTGGCTGAATCTGTCATCCATGGTATGAAAAACGGTCACTGATCTGGCCCATTTAGAAGTTAAGCATTTCCTCCATATGCTCAGTAAACATTAGCAACACCTTCCTACACATATTCAAATATCCTATCTGAGCTGTACATGCATTAATTGAAAAGAAATGAGCTCTATTCTTATCACCATGGAAACAAGTTGCAATCTTGTATATTTTAATAACGGGCATTAAAATGGTTTCTTGGATATTTTTCATCTAACCTTCTGTCTGCAGCCTAACTGAGCAGCTGGAGTAAGCCAATTATGAGACCTTTTGTCCTCATCATTATCTTTTATTACAAGATTGTACCTTATCATTCTGAGGTCACTTCTTAAAAAAGGAGATTGCAATTTTGCTGGTGAATCAGTGTAGCTTATGTTAAAGGCCGAGTATCCAATTTTTCCCTGTGTATTTGAGCCAAATGTTTCTTGCCCCTGAACAGATATATTGTACAAGCTGCTCTTAAGGTCAAAATATGTCCTACTGCATGCTGCTAATTATAATGTGTTTTACTGTCTAATAATCAGGGAGTGTGTGTTAGCATGCTAGTTACTAATTGTTAGCATTACTGTCACTAGTCTCTGAAAATTGTGAAAAGCGCAGATAAACTCAATGCGCTGAATAATTAGGATGTTTTTAAAATGTTTTTAAGAAAGTAATCAGGTAGAAGGCCTTTAATTTGGCATTTTTATGTAATACTTTTGACTTATGACCTAAAACTACATATCTCAGATATGTATTGTAAATCTTTTACATGACATTACTGATAAGAAAATAATATTTTCAGACTCATTCCCGAGCATCCATACAAGTGTGTGGAGCTGATTGGAGGGTGACACGACTGATTAAACCAGCTCCAGGTCACACCTCATCATCAGACACACACACACACACACACACACACACGCACACACACACACGCACACGCATACACACACACACACATATATCTCACTTAAATTAACACCACACTCTGTGGTAAAAGGCTCCAGTGAAATACATCCGGCGTCTCTGTAAAACAGAACTTTCTTGCTCTAAGGTTTTTATTTTCTTCATGTAATAGAGTAAAAATGTTGTTCAAGTACAGATATATTTTAAAAGCAACTCATAAGGTGAAAATGAGACTGCTGTGTGGCATCTGCATAATCCTTTGCACAGATTTGATAACAGTACAGAATATTAGCGATCAATATTGAATATTATAGTGGATCGAGTATCCAAGGTATCTCTTCAGCCATTATTCCACTTTGGTCTATAAATTGGTGTAATGGTACGATTTATCGTGTCTGGATGGGTTTCCTCCGGGTACTCCAGTTTCCCCCCATCAACCAAAAACATGCAACACCCTATGAACAGGTTACAATCAGGGACCGTAGGGGAGTTCCTCCCTCCTGTGGGCTCACCACCTGCAGAGGGGTTCATAGGGTCTGGGTCTGGTGCACAGAGTAATGGGCAATGCCCCCGCGACCCAGCTGGAATAAGCAGGAGAAAATGGATGGATGGATCATACGATTTACTATAGCAAATAGTGGCCCATAGTGTCTCAGAATATTAAACTTGTATTTTTACAATGCTGTTCTAACAGTTACAAAACACATTTGAATCAGTTTTACCGTGCACTATGTTTAAAGTAAATACTTAATATTTTCAGTCTTTGCCATAGTATTAGCTGATATCGGATATCAGCAGATGCTTAAAGCCAAATTACTGTATCAACATTGGTATCAGAACACAAAAAGCTAGATCGGGGCATCGCTATGCTGCAGTATAAAGTTTTTATCATCTTTGAAGCAGTAAGTAGGCCAGTGCTGGTGAACTGTTAGTTGTTAGTATTACTCTAACTGGACAAACTCCACTTTGGCCTCTGAAAGTTGTGAAAAGTGCAATGAATAAAGATCGCATTAGGAAAGCCATAACTTTAGACTGCCGTTTGAATTGAACTAGTTATGTTATGTGCACTTATGACAGCAAAATTTGGTAGCCTACTGTGCCTTTTATCAAGTCATTATATGTTCAGTATTAAGGTTTGATTCTTATTTCTTATCACCCACAATCCCCGTGCTTGTAACATTAAAGAAGCTTATTATATTTGGAAGGACAGGTGAGATAAAATAATAATAGCACTAGATACTAGATTCATATATTTTTTGCATGCAAACAAGCATTCAGAATAGTTATAGTTGTGTAGCTCCTTATAATTCTACCATGCTTTTTAAATGTATGAAATGTACCATGAACAGCTTTGTCACACCTAACAATTGTGGGTTGCATACCGAGCTGTAAATATGCAAACCCTCCAACATACTACACATTCTCTGGACTTTTAAGAGCCTAATTTGCATAGAATCTCTTTTGGCATGTCCTGTGTATATACGCGCTCACATGAGGACCAGTCATTTCAGGGCTGTTGAGTGGAGCTTGCTGGAAAAGGGAGCAGACGTGAGTTGCATGTTGTACACTGATGGATGGACCCTTGTGCGTTGCTCATGCGTTGAAATGGTCATACGCCGTGCTTGTTAGCTCATGTACAATTGCATGTCAAGAGAGAGATGTGCTCAAAACGCCATGAACAGTGGAGATGTTGTGGCGTCTAATTTGCTGTCAATCCCAAAGTGGTACATACTCTCCACTATGTTTCCCGTGTTTGGGGGAACAGGCCATTGCCTTTGCTGTTAGGTTGTATGGAGCGTCGTAATGTCAGCATCGACAAGTGCTCCTGCAACATATTTTCTGTCTGATTTCTGTCCCAATTGAGATCCCCGTCCCTACTGTGGAACATTCCAAGCAAAGCAACGGCATCTCCATGAAACAAGGTGCTAGACCCCCTGCCAGATAGTTACACACTGCACCTTTAACAATCTACAACGTTGTTTTTTTTTTGTCAGCTGTTTTTGCAGTGGGCCAATCTAAAATTGGTGTCTGTACTTTTTGTTGCCAACAAAATATTACTCCTTTTTATTATTCATATATATATTGAATGAGGAAACAAACAACACAAAAGCTCTGTAATGTATATGTGACATTCTATTGTAAACTTGTTTGGAGAGACTTCTTCATCTTCATGAAGAAGGGTTTTTAGCAGCGTGGTGTGGGGTGACCCATGTGCAGTCCCCAGCCCCGCTCTGAGCAGCTGCTGAGCCAGACACTGACATAATGACCTGTGGGGCTCAGAGACCAGGCTGTGGTGTGTGGAGACGCTCACACAAACTGCACTGTACAGGAGAGGTCTGTACTGTCTGGCTCCAGACACACAAGAGCTGTCTTATTACATCAGGTATTCTGCAAACATCATCTATATCAGGTGAAAGGACTTTAATTCCAAATGCATTAAAACCTTTATCCAAAAAGTGTTGCTCTAATATGAAAAAATGTATTAAATGAAATATGATGAAGAAAGTCACTTTATAGTATAATAAGTGAACTCATTTAATTTAATCTACACTGATTAAAGTCAAGTGCCATGGTGGCTGAGTGGTTAGCACACTTGCTTTACAACAAGAAAGTTACATGTACAACTCCTGTCTGTGCAGTCTGTGTCTCCACATGTTTGGGTGGGTTTCTTCCGGGAAACCCAACACAATAGGTCAAATCCTCAAACTAAAGTAGTTCTGACCAAAATGTGGAGATGGGCGCGGCCACTGCTCCTGACGGGTTGCCCCACTGGCATTGAAGGATAGGTCAGATGCCCAGGACAAATTTCCCAAAGGGGATAAGAAAGGCTAACGTTAAGATTAAAGATCAGGCACTAATCCCAATTTAACAAACTTCTATCGAAACTAGATACTTACTTGAGCGAATATATATATAAAAACAACAACAACAATGTGCACACACAAGTTCAATGCCTGACAAAACCTGTCCTTCTTTATGGCATAATTAAAGCCAATCAAATCATACATCTCTTTGCAAATGAAATAAACAAGTTTTATATTTAGCCCTCTGCCTAAGAAAAAAGTCTGAGCACTCTTGGTTCAGAACATACATAACATCCCCTTTCTCCTCTTGTTATACCTTGACCCACAGAAATCAAACTCACACCAGAGGCACCAGACTTTTTCCTAACTAAACCTTTGTATATGGCCCGGCTAATGTCGCTAATCTGCAAACCGAGGCCTATCTTATGTGAGAATATAATACCCCAAGGCCCTATTAAGCCTTAAAGCATTGGCTGGATTGGCGATGACACCAGAGAAGAGAATGGACTTTTAAGTGTCGGAACATTCCCTGTGAACCGACTTGGACTTCAGACAATGGGACTGACTACTATAAATAACTGGTACACCTGGCTTTATGGACAAATGATTGTGCTAGCCAAGAGACCGCCACGCTAACTTCTCCCAGCGGAACACTGAGAATCATTATGAAAACACCTTTAATTGTCGGGATCGCGGCCTGCCTTCTGAGGTCGGCAGGACTACAAAAACCATGGTAAGCATAGTCCCCAGGGGAAAAGTAGAACAGTGCTTATGGAGCTAAACACAGGAGCGGCAATGCTTTGCAGAACACAAGTGAAAAGATCTGCAGGCTATGTATGTGTAAGTTAGAGCCATTTATCAAGCTATTGTTGGATTATAAAACAAGATAATATATGGAGTGTTATTACCCTGAGGACGGGCCTATTCCAGTGGGGTATGCAGGGCTGAGCTGGAGCTGTGAGAGTAAAGTCCCTCAACAGACATAGACAGAAATTATTTATTGTAATATGCATATGTTTTAATGTTATTGCCAAAGTGTCCTCTGTGCGAAGCTACTGAAAGTGCACAACCGTGGTGATTTTTGATGATACGAATCCTATATCTGTCCAAGTCAAAGGGTCTTCTTCTCTGAGGGCTCCGTGGGCCTGGGGCCAGGGAGCAGCACAGAGCATTCACATTCTGGGAGCATTGGACTTCAAAGACAGCAGCATCGTTCTGCTGCAGTGATTTCATTGGAGGAAGTTCACCCTGGGCACAGGAGCAGAGAAAGACATTCAGGTTGACAACTTTGTTAACGTCCCTCGTTTCAGGTGAATGCTCAGAGAATGAGTTTGCTGAGCGACTCAGAATCTCTCAAATTAATATATGTAATTCTAAATAAAGTCCGGCTGTGGAAGTGGCCATTGGCTTAAAGGATTAAAGAGTTTTAATTTGTTAAACAAATGGCTGGAACCAGATACGGACACACCGTGAATTGAAAAGTCATTTGAAAGGCTGTGTGGCCCAGTTAAAAGAAGAAGTCTTTAATATTTTTAATTAAAAGATGAATAAATGTCATCATGCTGACAGCTGACATATTCATCTGTCACCTGTTTGGACGTTCTCCATCGGGGGGCAGTATGTGGAGTCACATCCTCAGTCTGTCACTGGTCAGGATCACAGCAGCTCCACAGACCAACACAAACAGGCTGTGGGCTTAGACAGCGGAAATATCATTTACTTAGATGCACATTTGTTTTATAAAATGGGATCAAACACCTAAACTTCCACAAGCACACTTCAAACAGAGCGGCTAAACTGGGGTTTGGAGGACTAAAGGACGGAAAGAGAGGGGGAGGAGGGGCGGGGTCTGCAGCGATAAGGAGCGCTGTGATTGGTCAAACACGTTTCAAACTCTGCAGGTGTTTGTGATCAGAAACACCTGGGTGTGTCCAGGGCCGCTGAAGTCAGAGCGCTGGACATACTGTGGCCACTAGGGGCAGCACAAGCTTAGTCTTGGACTTTTTTTGACCGTGAAGCTGCAAATTCCCATCGTTTGCACTAAAACTGGCAAAACATGACTAGGTACAGTAGACAATGCTAAAATACCATGTATACAGTTTAGTAGCAAAGAATAGTTGGTTTAGTGTTGAGCTCCACTTTAATTTCCTGCATTCTCCCTGTTCTTAGTGCAATTAGTATAAATACTGTTATTGTCCTGGACAGAAACCCACCTTTAAATCAACTGTGCATACATCATCAGAAATACAGAAAGTATTTACAGTAAGTTTCTATTCATTTATTTATATCTTTTTAATATATGGGTGATAATCATGATTGTCACTTATTACAAAACTTTGCTATAAGAAAGCATAGTTATTTTTATCATAATTTTAAGCTAACAGTTAGTCGCAGTGGCTAACATCCTGATGCACTCACAACAGAATGAGATAGTGAACATCTCAGTAAACTAGAAAGCTTGCCACAATATGTAGTAGGGCTTCGTGAATGCTCAGTTTGTTCATCTGAAGCCCCAAATACTAACTTAAACATACATGTTTACCCACATCTTTAACATCAGCAACACTCCGCACTGCCCCACCCACGCTCCAAACCTCACTTGCACGCAAACTTAAAACTTTACCATTACTTTACATCACTTTACCAGGCTCTCCATTGTAGCCTGTTCACCCGGCTCACATCTGATTGCTGGTGTCTGGCGGCCGGCCGGTGAGTGGTGCAGTGAAGGTGACCCTGCGCTGACTGCAGATGTCTGTGATAATCATAGCAGCGTGTTATCAGATGAGCGCCAGGCAATTCAGATCTAATCAGTCCCATTAGAATGTTTCCTTCTACACTCGGGCCTGACCAGCGCTCGCACACGGAGCCATCAGGGGCCCGGAGCTCGCAGGAAAACACAAATGGGCCAGAGATGGAAAGTTACCTAATGATGCTTTATTTGGGCATTTTCAAAGTTGTCACACACAGATTTATATTTCAGTTTCCCCAGAATTCTATAAAGAGTGTAATGTCACCCATACCGTCTAATCATGAGGCCAGCAGTTATAGGGGTGATTTGGAGCCAATTTTCATATTATTAATAGGATTTTTTTTATTATTTATTTTATTTTAT
>KN490282.1:0-24893 GCA_000787155.1 Scartelaos histophorus
CAATATCGTGCAGCCCTAATAAGTAGGTTTGAGTGCACATACGTAGGTTTGAATGCACGTAGGTTTGACTGAAAGTGTGTGTGAGTTGAGGCCAGGTACACGTGATTCTGTACAGTGATTTGTGTTACATGCTGTGTATGAAATCACACACACTTTAATCATGAGTTTCAGAATGACAAAAAAAGATGACTGTTGCCATAGGGATGAACAATTAAAAACAAAATATTCTATCTTCCGAATGGAAAAATGTTGCACATAACACAAATCTGAAACCCATGAATAAATAGTTTGACTGATTAAAGGGCCTATAATGCACTATGTTCTGATCTATGTTATAATGTTGTTTCCTCATCAGTTGTTTCCACATCAAATGAGTTGTGTTTTGTTTCAATCACACATGTTTAACCCACAAACTCTGCTGATTTATGCTCAGATCTTCTCTCAAACTGAAAACACTCTGTTCCACCTTGTGACCTCATGTGGTAATACAGGAAGAGCTGTGCTGTGTTTTTTTGTGTTTTTAATTGCATTGGCAATTTCTGCTGAACAAAAGGTGAAATGTGGCAATTAAAGGTTGTATAGAGGATTATTCAAGGAAGGAGGAGTACAGCGAAATCAGGTTTTCAGATACCTAATACCACATTTGTGTCCTGAAAAACGTCTGTCAAGCTCTTGGAAATAAAGTACGTTTCCCAATGATAAGCAGAAGTTTCCTGTCTAGAAGTAATTTAGCTCCAGCGCGTCAGAGTTTAGACCCTCTTCTGCTTCAGTGACACCATCGCTGGAATGAATCCCCTAGAATCACCTTAGTTTGACTTTGCTCCTTTTCCTCTTCTCCATTCAGCGACCTCATAAACGGACTTTCTTTTGCCGTGAACTGGTCGTGGATTCTTGTCATTGCAACAAACTGTGTGCAAGCTGTGAGGAAGCTCCAGCTCGAAAAAGCAGCTAAGAACCTCTGCATTGGTTTAGTAAACAGCGTTTTTCTTCTGTGGACTGTGTAAGAGCCGAACGTAAACCATGTAATCCCAGCGCCGGACACTCAGTTACACTAGAAGAGTAGGGAGTTTGATTGACAACCCAACAGCCAATAGAAAACGAGGTAGCCAAATGTTCATCTGGCCCCACCACATCCAGAGTTGATGGATTTTAATAATATTTTGTTTTGGTCATCATAATTACAAGGTTGCTACATGTCTGTAATGCTATCATGGACAATTTGAGAAAAATCCTCCATAAAACCTTTAATTTGAAAACTACCAGTACATGACATTGCAAGGTGGAGCAGAGCATTTTGAGCTTTGGAGATGCAGACAGACTATTAATAAGAATACTCAAAGATGTGTGAATGAACAGAACAGAACTCCAGGTGTTTTTAAGAAGGTAACAAAATTATGACACGACTTAAAGGGCACAAGAGTCAGTTTTATGTCATTCTGTAGCACCTTTTAATGAACTCTGGTAACCTGTACCATCACAGACTGAAAACATCCTGCCCACTTTCTCTGGACTACAAATTAACATGAAAACATGACAGTGCAGCGCTCCAAACACCCTGGCCTGACATCTTTAGGGGCGGCGTGTCCAGGTCCCCAGTGAAATTAATAGGTGCATCCTGCAAACACAGACACAAATATGCGGACATTCTCAGCCAGGCCTGACTAAGTGTTCCCCAGACAGGATCAGCACAGGGCTTCCTCCTGCAGCAGTCGGGGCTGGGCTGGAGGATCAGTCTGGCGAGCTCATCCAGACAGAGGATCTCTCCCCTTTATGACGCTCCTGAGCCCACAGCACTCAAATATGTGCTGCTTTTTCAGACCGGGCCAATGTGATGTTAGAAGCAAGTGTTGTTGACGTCTATTTCAGATCCTGAACTTTTCCAGCGTCATGTCTGTGTTGGAGCTTCTTTTATTAACTTATACTATTCAATACTAGGACTGTAGTTGACTTAAGACATTATGGGTCGGCTGATGTCCCGCCAATCGATTAGTCAACTGAAAAATATTACTCAAAACTATTACGTGTCTCTGTGTATCTGACCCAAATTCACAAGACAACACATGCACCCAAGTTCATGTAACTGTGCAGAAACAATGTATTTGGGTCAATGACATGACGTCTGTCCAAGTGCAATTTCTTCAGTCAAAAAGGTTCAGATTTCATAATAATTCCCCAAATCATTTTTTCACAAATCATGAGTTATTCTGCATGTTTTTTGTACTTAAAATGTTCAAATGTTCATGTTCGCACTTAACTCATGATTTTTAAACTTCTTTAAAATGACTCTAAATCTAATCACATTTATTTTCTTTCATTTTTGTCATATTTTCTGAAGTGTTTTTAGTCCCACATGAAATTTCATCTTTCTTGAATAGATATTTCCCCCATAATATTCAAACAAATCAAACATAGATTTATGCATCTGACATTGTAAATAGTTGTAAAAGTTACAAAAACCTACATTTTAAAATTTTCCTGTTGACATCATTGACTCATTTATATAAAGACAGATTAAACTTGTGAATGAGTTTAATCTGCGTTTTTACATCTAAATACCAAAAAATAGTAAATCGTCAGTTAACTCACTAACTTTACATCAAGGAACCATTACTGTGGGAGTGGGATTCCAACCACCAACCTTCAGATCAGTGGACAAATGCTCTACTAACTGAGCTAATGTTCACTAGTAATAAATAATAATGTGGACTAATACAAATTTTATCAACCAATTAATCGACGAAGTGACTAAAGGCCTAGAACCCTAAACATTCTTACTCTATTACCAGATTTGAATAATGTATTTATAACATTATGTAGTAATATTTGAATTATGTGCAGTTTTACTTGTATTTTCTATGATTTTTTTAACCTTAGTATTTAAACGATATATATTCAACTGGATCAGGTCAGTTGGTCTTGAGTCTTTGTCCACTGATCCAGAGGTTGGCGGTTCAAATCCTCTCGTCATGAACATCTATGGTTGAGTGGTCAGATTCCAGCTCCCACAATTGAATGGTATTGTTGTTGTTGTGTCCTTGGGCAAGACATTTAACCCACCTCACCCCCAGTGTTTGTGTACTCTGGTGTGTGAATCTGCAAAAATCAACATCTAGCTAAGATAAAATAACTTAAATTAAGAAGAAAATCTTACCTTTTCAAGTGAAAGTTAATAAAAAAATTTAATAAAACTTTATTTCAAGTCATCTTAACGTGCCGAGATTTTAGTTTTTGCATTGTTGAAGGTGGAAAAGCTGTATAAATGTATCATTATGTTTCTTCTTTTATAAATTGCGCATCACTTGGAGCTGTGTTTATAAGTACAAATGAAGGTTTTAAGAAAGAAAAGAAAGAAGAAAACATAATAATATTCTTTTGAATATTCTCATACCTGACTCATAAATTGCACTGGATTCTTTCTTTTGTATAAACCTTTTTTTATTACAGCTCACACCTCAGTTTTGAAGGTTATACAAATGATATTCCCTTGGACAGGTTAAACTACAGGTCTATGGAACTTCACAATTCACACATTTTCTATTATTGCTTCATGATTATTGACACAGCGGTTAAAAAAAAGCAAAAACCTTGATTCGTTTTTATTCATTGTCCAATTTTAAAATCTTTGTCTGGCTTTTTGAACTCAAACACTGTGAATAATAACTTGAATATGGCCACAGTATTGAGCATTAATTCTTGGCTTTTAGTGCTGATTTAATTACACATATTGACATCCTTAGACTGTGAGGTTAAATGATTGTCTTGCAGTACAGTTTGGTATTGACACTTTCTCCTTTTTGTCTTTCAGTCTAGTAGTAAATCATTGAGTTGTGTGCATGCCTCCTTTTTAAATATGCACTTCATTTCTTATGCATTATTCTGTTTTATGTATTCCGTTTCTATTCTCAGTGATGGGAAGAATACTTGGGAAATGTATTTAGTTACAGAATACAGAATACCTACAGGAAAATGAATGTAATGTAACTTATTCCAATGCAGAGGACTGTAGAATACTTTTAAATGAAGTTGCATTTCACTTATAGTGTCCAAACACAACATAGTTAAAGCATAAAAGCAGGGGAATAAAGGGAATAAAAGCAGCGTTATGTTTGTTATACATTTCCTATCACAGATTGGAGAGAGAAAAACATCACATGCCATAGTTTTTGTCGTATTTGTCTAATGTGGTGCAGTTTGAACCTTAAATTGTGAGACGTGCTGCAAAGTTTCCCTTAGATTTTAGAAAACCGACTATTCTGAATGCCAACGAATGAAAAAGAAACAAAAATGTATGTCCTGAATACATATTTTCGGTCCGTGCGTTGAGTTACCTCCCATCTCTGCTTACTGCCTGTGTTGTAATGAAAAAAACAAAACAAAAAAACAAAACGGAGAAGCAGGCTGGGTGTGTTTGTGTGCGAGTGGCTGTGTTTAGCGCTGCTGACTGCACAGACTGGATGGGCTGGCTCGCTGGCTGTGCTCAGGGCTGCTTCTTGTGTGGTCCCCGGCAAACTTTATGATTTATTCAGCTAAAGGCAGAGGAGCACGACCCCCAGTGACCACAGAGAGAGCACTGCACGTGGGTTTAATGATTTCACCACAAAAATGTCTGCTATGGCTGGGCCTGCATGGGGCTGAAGAGAGGGATGGGAGAGGGGGGCCCGCGGGGGGTTCTGAGTTAATTTACAAACACTTTTAAACGTACTTGGTCGGATTACCAGAAAACCGAGTGGATCAGATGTCTTCAGTGGTCTGTTACGATTCTGATGCCTTTACAATGAAGCGATATACTCAATTTCAGCTGTAGTTGTCATTAGAAATGCACTGATATGATATTTTTGATGGATTGGGTATCGGTTCCAAGATATCGCCTCATTCGATATCTCATTTTGGTCTATAAATTGGCGTAATTAGATGATTTTGGGACTTTCGTTGGTCTAAAACACCTCATATTGTTGTATTTTTCCAAGCTGTTCCTTAGTTACGTTAAATTCGCATTGTGTAGCTTTTCTGGTGGGTCCGTCAAACGCTTTTTTCCATGATGCTATTGTTTTGTCTGGAATGTTTCACCCTATATGACGTTAAGCCTTTTTACGCTCATGGAAACCAAACCAGACCAAGTTACAGGTCAGTTCTGTGGAGATTCGACCTTGCTCACAGTCAGAAGGCCTGTTTTTCTCTGTATTTTTGAGCTATAAAGCCACCTGTAGTTAAGTAAATCCAATGTACAGCTGTTTAATGTCACACTGTGGAACATTCCAGGCAGAACAATGATGTATCCATAAAAAAAGCAGGTGACGGACCCCAAGACAGCAGTATTTCACTCTGTATCGGACGTGAAAAAGCTGGATTAATGCATCCCTAGTTGCAAAATACACTAAAATTACACCAAGAGCCCGTAAAATTATGTTTCCTAGTATTTCTTTTCAATCAATTTTGCAATAAACATGATACAATTTATGGAAGATTGCAATATAAGAGTGAAACGAGTGCCTCCATTCTGTCAAAACATTCTGAAACTGTTATTCTTTGTCATGCATTCTGGTATTTAGCTTTCTCAACACTAGCTCCCCATGGGTCTTGTAACCAGTGGGAGACTTGCAAGAGGCATTATTGAAATGTGGACACTGCGGATGATGTAACCGAGCTTTCAGGCGCACGGAGAGGGCCAAAATAATAGTGTGCCGGTAGTGGGGGGCGCTGGTGGATTTTTGGCACATTTGTCTTCGTTAGTGGGCAGGTCTGGTTGGCCCGAGGGAGCGAGAGCTGAGGTCTTGGATCCGGGACACTCCGCTCCACGCTGCCTCGCTCGCTGTTTGGACACACTTGGCCAAACACGGTGATGTCATTGGTTGGGGTTTGTTGATGTTCTTCATAAAGAGACAAAATGACAGCTAATTTGGTCAGGAGAAGGAACAAATGTCCATTCATTCCTCCTCCAGCTTCACGTTGGGTTACGTAAAGGGACGTTTGGCGCGTATACTACGTTTTTTGGAGCAGTTTTAAAGCTGCGCTGTGTAACTTGTTCTCTGGGAACCCATCACCTGCTTGTTTCCATGGATACGTCTATATATGTTTTGCCTCGAATGTACCACAGTGTGACGTTAAACAGCTCTACATAACATTTATTCAATTACAGCTGGTTTTCTAGCTCAAAAATACCTACAAAAACTGGTATTCTGACTGGGAGCATGGTCGCCTCTCCACAGATCGGACCTGTAACTTGGTCCAGTTTGGTCTCCATGATGATAGAGAGGTTTAATGCCGTACTGTGAAAATTTCTAGACAAAGCAAGAACTCCAATCTCCAATGCACTTTTAACTCTATTCGAATTCCCTCCAAGAAAAAAATCAGATGGATTGTTTTTTAAATTCATCTGAATGGACTCCAACCCAAATTCTAAAACAATTTAATGATCAAATCTCATTATTAGGCCTGTTTGCGCAAGTCTTATAGTAGAAAAATGTCTAAAAACTCCCACTATTGCAAAGAAACTGTTCACACAATAAATACTGAGCCACAAAAATGCTCCAGCTTCCATATATTGAACGACGATATGTCCATACAATAATTATCGTGACATTCCTACTCATTATACACATAGTTTTGTTGTTGGTTTGTTTTCGTTATTTGGCTAAAGTCTGTTTTCAGGTCCGAGGAACATTCATAGACCCCGCTGTAGTGTGTTTTATAGGCTCATTCTCATGTCTGTATTGTCTCCTCTCACACCTGGGATCCTGTCTTGAAGAAGTTGGCCTTCTTGGTCTGCACCTGGAAAATAAACTCAAGAATGATTTATGGATTTAGTTTGGATGTGCCTCTGACGTCCAAGACAAATTTCCCTATTTGGAGACAATAAAGGCTTATCTTGTCTTACGATTCACATGACAAATTGTTGCAAAATCCCTTAAACTGCACATCATTTAATAATTATGAAAAACTGAAGATTGAAGTTGACTGCCATTTGTCCATAGAGGCATTTTTGCTTGTTTGCAAATAGTTCTAAAGTATTAAGTATTATGTTTTTCCATAGAGATTACGCCACCAGACCATGTGATCAAGTTCCAGGTCAGATCTGTGAAGAGGCGGTCCTTCTCACGGTAAGAATGAATCCTTTTTGCGCAATAAACACCTTTAATTGAGATATACGAAAGATAGATAAGTTTAATTTGATACCGTGGAACATAGGCAAAGCAATAACCTCGACTATGTCACCTTAAAAGTTACACGGCGAGTGCAGCTTTAACATAACCTCTGGCTGAAACGCACAGAAGATCCCCGTGAAAACCGTCGGTAGCTTTAGCGTAGTCTCAACTGTCCGTGTGTGTCAAAGGGTGAAAGTGTATCAAAGCGGTCATCATTACCAGCTCATTTCACCACCCAGGAGGGAGGGAAGGAGGCAGGGGGGGGCCATCTCTGTCAAAAATCTGCCCTCGAACTCCCCAGGACGCTCTGAGCCTAAGGAAATGTATGTGCTCACTATGTCTGGTATGACAGCCCCCCTCCACGTCAGGAACACAAACTCATATCTGCTGCTGTGCCTTTGATCCTCCCCAATCCCTCCTACAAAACATATTATGGGTTTTATATGGTGAGCTATGCAAGGTTTAATGGCTTACTCTCAGTAGCGTTTTCATAGCTTCTAAGCTAAAGGACAAATGCAGACTTAGACATAGGCTCTGTCTGTCTGTCGGGCTAGATTCTTGTTCTGTTATTCTATCACGCGAGCTACAAGGTCTAGACATAAATCAATATGACTGAAAATGATAAGAAAACACTGAAAACATAAATGATGAAAGCCGTTGCTCTCCAACACAGTGAAAAGTGAATGAACTGTTTATCTGGATAATTAAGGTGGATTATTTGATGTATGCTGTGAATGGCCAACTGCATATTGAACCTATTAGAGTCCAACGGGGATCTGGATCTGAGTATCTGTTGAGAGGACCTCCAATACTGCATGTGGTGGCAAGTACAAAAATCTGTTCCTTTTTAGCCTGAATTAGCTCAAATCAGAGTTTTTGATCAAGACATCGAGTTAATAGACCGTGTGCAGGCTGCTCTTGTCAAATGGTCACATATTTGGAGTCTGCTTTGTTGTTATCCAAAAACATGTGATTTCCTTCACCTATCTTCCATCTTTTACTTCTGGGTCAGAGCTGCCTCCGCTCAGCCCCTGAGCACAGCCTCTTCCTTTATGGACTCATTTCACTTGGAACGCAATATTTATATTGCTTTACTCCAGTTCTTTTTCATTAAGACTGTGGTCAGTGCGTCTAAGTACAGTCAAACTTCTGGACTCGCTTTTCCCATTTAATGTTTTTTCTTTATTTTAGGAACTATTTACGTTTTAGATTCTCACTGAAGGCATCAAAACTATGAATAAATAGTTTTTTAGAATAAAAAGTGTAAAATAACTCAAAACCTTTTGCTCTGATCACTGCTTTACTCTTGGGTATATGACATGTAGTAAACAAAAAAGTGTAAAATAACTCTAAACCCTTTGCTCTGATCACTGCTTTACTCTTGGGTTTCCACAAATGAACCCTGACACGACACAGCTGTGAAGTGAAAACCATTTCAGGAGACTTCATCATGAAGCTCATTGAGAGAAGAGTTTGCAGCTCTGTCAACAAAGCAAAGGGCGGATACCGAGAGGAATCTGAGGCTGAAGTCTAACACATATTCAGTTATTTCACTTTTTTTTCCTCTTTACTACACAACTCTGAAAATCACTCTCTCAGAAAATCTTTGTTGACTTTACTTCCAGAACTCTGCGTTGTGCTGGTGGATGAAACAGCCCATTTAGACTGTTGCAGATTTATTGCTACCAACATCAAGGCAATAAGACAGTACGTGCTCTGGCCTCATAGTTCCTTCCTCCTGTTCCTCCTTATTCTTGGAATCATTTTGTAATCCCTCTCAGATCCAAGTGTGACATATACAGACATACAAAGACTCGACTCCGCTCTCTTCCTCTGTACAGTGGTTTGTTTTGGGCTGCACAGTGACTGTGTAATTACCACACCAACAAGTCACAGAGTGACAGACGTCCTTTATTTGGCTATTTTTGGCCTGTGACCCTGGCGAGCTGCTCCCTCTGTACCCGCTCCTGTGTGTGTCCTTGTGATCTGGAGACCTCCTCACCAGATGAAACGCTCTCTGTGGAGGGCCCAGACTCCAGGCTTACTCTGTGTATTTGTCTGGCCTTGTGTGAAAAGTTGCGTGTTTTGCTTTTTGTCTTATGAAGACATGTTTGGGTTTGTCTATGCAGACGTGTGCATTATGACAAATGCTCTGCCCCCCTTCACATTATTTTAGCACATGCTGCCAGAGTAGATCATTGTGTTTTGCTTGAACATGGGTCATTTGGCTCACCAGTGTTTGAACAGCTGTAATGAACACTCAACATAAAAAACTGCACTGTACTCCGGGGCAGGCGTGGAAGCCGTCTGTATTCACAACAAATGGACTCAGATTGAAATGCATAAGAGCTACAGTGTCTGTGTGGTTAGAGCTGCAGCATATGCTTCCATAGTTTGTCTTACTTTTTTCACATTTTTCTTGGCCATTTCCAACTGTGCTCAGTCACTGCAGAGGTTATATATTCAAAGAAGAAAATGTGTTTGGGGTGAAGTTAAACAATATAATAATTTACTGTTATGATTTCTTTCTTGTTATTTTTATATCTTTAGATCAATCAGGCCATAAGCGGCACTTAGGTCTCATGGAGCCCACCGTGGTGTGGTCCGAATTAGACTTCATGCCATTTTCTAATGACAAGTTAGAGCCCCAGTTTTACCCCTGACGGACTCATTTGCTCTGGCATCAGTGGTGTAGGTAACTGAAAGTCAACTGCGGGCCAGACGTGTGCCCCGAGCCAGAGTACTCTATTATTAACAATGTGAGGGGAGTTGGCTTCTGTGTAATTGAAGGCTAAATGAATGCCTCTACAGCAGAGTCATAATCATGAGGTGAGGCCAAAGGAAAGGTTGTCAGAAATTAGCACTTGTTTGCCGAAGTGCCACCGTATTTATAGATGTGGCCTTGGTTTGGCAATCACCATAAATTATAGTGCATTTTATCTGATGTGCCCCATTTGCTCTTTTAGTGTTGAAAGGGAAAACAAAAAGTTTGGTTTAAATGATTGTTTATTGAATCTGGTTTAATTAATCATTCGTTATAAAGGGTTTTACCTCAGGGCTTTATTTAGATTTCCTTCCGATGTTCTACTCTGAGTTTACCACAGCTCTACGAACATGTGGTCTCTGGCTCAGTCCTTAGTCACCCAGAACTGACCCAGGCCGACAGGACAATGCTGGATACACAACACCACCCCCTGTCCTGCTGCAGAGATGCTCATTTCTCATTTGGAAAAAACACATTGATTTTAATTCAGGACAATCAAAACATTTACTGCTGACAAATTTCGTTCACAATGTCAGCAAAGGGGCAAACGCTGTTATCCTCAAACTTACACAAAACGTGGGTTCAGACGTCCTGATGCAAATCTGTATCTGTGAAGTTTTATTTTTGTCTTTACTAAACCTCATGATGTGATGTTGGACACGGCTGGTCCAGTCCAAATAGTCTTAAGGGTGATTTCTTCTCCCAGTCCAGCCCTGTTTTACACTGACTTGATGTCTTTACCACATAAGTGATTTACTTTTTACAGTACAGGCAATGTTGACCAGCATCCAAAATATAACTGGCAACCCCATAATTAAACTATAATTATAGAACAAATACAAAAAGCCAAGTTGCCAAGTGGTAAGTTTTGCTGTAAAAAACTAAAACCATGGTTTACATTAGTGGTTCCCAAACTAACCTAAGTTCCCTAAAGCTTTGTCGTGCACTCAGAGTGACCCTTGACTTATGTAATGGTGATTGTTTTAGAATGATTATGGTCCAATTATCCTACAAAAACATTATTGGATTGGATATTCTTCAAATAAAATGTGATAAATGCTTATTGTCCCCGTACCTCTAGTCCTATCCAAACAGTTCTTCCTGAAACTTCACAGTCCCTTGTTCTTGATGATGAGGAGCTGTGGCCCAAACACAGGCTACCAACAGGAGTTCAGGCCGCAAAGTCACTTACAATCTTCCAAATTATACAGTACATGAAGCTGTAGCTCATCTAGAAGCATTGATATACTAATATGTGCTCAAATCTTCCCTTCGGCAACTGTGATAATCACCCATTGTTCCGTGATTCAAAGCCATTTTCCATTGTGTGGTGAAGAGAACTGACAGAGTTCCACCGTCCCCAGTCAACAGCACAGGGGGCCTCTCTCGCAGCAACTACTCATTTGAAGATGAGGTTTGTGGCTAGTTTCCACCCACAACGCCAAGCTGTCTCTGATTAGACCTGGGATCTCATTTGCGAAGGGGGCTACGAGCGGGGCTGTGTGGTACCGCCAGTCTCTCCCAGAGGGTCTCCAGCTCAAGGGCTTGACTTTCTCTGCAGAAACGCATAGTGATGGCCAGGAAGTGGAGCTATGAGCAGAGGCCGAGCATCTGACAAAGGCTGGATGCTGCGTTCTTTGACAGTGGCATCTACAGAACGGCCTGGTCTCGGTAATCATGACGCAGCCTGACCCCCTGACCTCAGTGATGTAGTTCCTCTCCGTGTGCAGGATCCCTAAGTGTGTTCTGGCTCCAGTCTGGGTCATGCATTGTGAAGAATGTTGATGAAAATAGACAGGCCATTATTGTACGCTGTGGCTGTCCCCTCCTATAACTTTCACTGGGCAATGTATATGCATCTATGGGATCCTACTGGGACTCTGCTTTAACTTACGTACTTTCTTTTTCCATATGAGCTTTTTGCACTTTTTAAAGATGCAAATACTGTATCCACTTTCCATACATATGTCAGATTTATTTATAATGCACATATAAAACAACCACAGGTGACCGCAGTACTGTAAACGTATACATAAGACCGTATAATAGTAAAAATACACAAGAATACAGTACAGTATTAAAGTTAAAAGATTATATTGAGTTAAAAGTCAACACCAGGAGGATCTAAAGGCTGTGGTAGGAGATTAAGAAGCTCAGACGGATATACCACCCAATGAGACAATGAGGTTTTTTTAGTCTTTTTAAAACATTAAGACCGTAAAGAAGGTCCAACCAAAGCCATGTCAAATCCTGAATCACTTTTCCTCAACTAGTAAATTCTTCTGACTCACTGTAATGGCCGTTGAAAGACCAAGCCCAACTGTCTTTATTGTTTTTGAACAGAATTTTCGCCAATTCTCACCATTTAACCTCAAATTTACATGGATTTGTGTTTCTCTCTTTTGGACATTGTGGTGCTTAAGTTTTTCGGATTGGCAACCATAGACTTGAAATAAAAGGATTTTCAACAAATTTTTAAATTTAGTTTTTACTGAACTTTTTTCAAATATTTACATTGTCAGGTGCAGAAATCTATGTTTGACATTTATATTAAGCATTTTTAGTGTTTTTTTTATGTATATGAATTGGCTACGACCTTAAAAAATGTCATGTGGTGCAACCTTAATTTTTTTTTTTTAATGGTTGGAATATTAATCTAAATTCTGAGTCATATGAACATGAGATTGAGATTTGAAAACATGAAAACATGAGATTAGAAAAAAGGGACATGCTCGGACAATATTTGTTTGAATATTATGGGAGAAATATTGATTCAAGAAAGATGAAATTTCATGTGGGACTAAAAACACTTGAGAAAATATGACAAAAATGAAAATTTAAATAAATTTGATTTGATTTACAAGTTTGAAAATCAGCAGATAAGGGCGGATGGTCGCACCACATGAACATTTTAACACCAAGTACAAAAAACATACAGAATAATTGAAAAAAATTTGGTTCCAGGAGGTCAGAGGTTCTACAGGTATGTGGGGAATTATTATGAAATTTAAACCTTTGTAAGTGAAGAAATTGCAATTGGACACACGTCATGTCATTGACCCTTATATAAATGGACATTAGCCATCGCATTCCAAACAGGAAGTGACCATGGGGGCGCTTCTGGCTCCATCAACTCTGGCTCCAATTGACTGTACATTGAAAAACTGTCACTCCTCTCTCTGTAACTGCTGCAATTAACCTCATCATTTTTGTTTTAAAATGTATGTCTTAACAACCTCTACATGATCCTGCTGTTTTTATTCCGTTATTTTGACCGTTAATAAAACTCTAACTCACATTTTTTCTTATAATTTAACAATATGGGTCACGTCACACTGTCGTTATCCAATTTTTTTATACAGTTATATAGGAAACACAGTAAGTAAACCAAGAAGAACCCATGAGGAACTTAAACAGCAGGAGAAGAATACAGGTGTGAAGGTTTAGGATACTTTTTTTCTATATATATATTTATTTGCCATGCTCTCCTCGCCGCCTGGGACCACCTGCGTAGATATAAACCCCTGGTAGATATAAAAGCAGTCGATCTGTTCACCTCCAGCACACTTCTCCAGGCTCCGGTGACCCTGAACGGCCTGACACCAGTCCAGTTGTTAGTACGGGCTGACCCTGTGTGATATCTTCTGTCACACATCACTGCCCATGAAGCCCTTTCTTTTCTCTCTGGCTCTCTGCACACTTCATCATGCTGTCTGCCTAGAACAACAGCCCCACCGCAGACCGCTGACCAACTCCGAGACAGAATCGTATAAAGGCGTAAGAGAACTTTGATTCAAAACGAGCGGCTTAATATTTGACATCTGAACAAATCGAAGGCAAGGGGAAGAAGAATGGCCGTGCGATTTCCCCCAAGTTACAAATTAATCTCTTGTGAAATAGAAATGGTTGCTCGGTTATGTAATGGTGACGTGTTTTTGTATAGACCAAACGATTGTGAAGACTTAAGACTGTTGTGATTCAATACAAATTTAAATCAAAAGGGACTATAGTAATTCCCGTAAGAAATAAATCTGAGGTTATAATAAGAATTCAAATTGAACATAACGTATTGTCCCATGTAGCCAATAAAGGGTTCATGTTATGCTATTTTCTGATCTATGTTACAGTTTTCTTTCCACATCAAAAACAGATTCACACGTTTAAACACAAATCCTGCATATTCAGGCTCAGTTCTTCTCTCAGACTGAATTGTGATGTCATGTGGTGATACAGGAAGCGCTCCACTGTGTTTTTAACCTCCATACGCCTCCACTAGAATCATTTGGATCATTTCAGACCTGGAATTTGCCAATCTCTGCTAAATTAAAGGTATTAGGAGCCGTTAACGTGAAAACTACCACTTCATAGCATCACAAGGTGGAACAGAGCATTTTCAGCTTTGGAGATGAAGACAGAATCTTTAAATCTTTAAAACAGTGGTTGCTCAGTAGTCAAATATCAAAAATGTTACCATGTTTGACAATATCATTTTTTATTGAGGGGTCGTTGGTTTAACTCTTCAACGTTTGACTTGAACAACTGCCTGAAATGAATTGTATGTAGTGTGTGCGCTGGTGTTATGCACTTTTGTGTTATTGTTGCTGTAGTTTGTCCTGTAGATGATTTCACATCAACCTGCAGAGGGACTGAAGATGAAAATTAGCCACGCTGCTCTAATCTTATATATTTACATTTTAAATATTAATTAATATGTTCTGTGCCTTTACACATAAATAAAAATAAGGATATAAGAAAACACAACTCCAGGTATGTTTTGAGGAGGTAACAACATTATAACATGGCTTAACACTCAAAAACATTTTGTGTAATGTAGGACCTTTAAATGTACAGTACTTTTTTATTTTAGGAACAATGTCTATTTTTATGAGGAATGCTTATATGTAGAAGGTGTGGATATTTTACAGTAGATTTGTTGCCACTCATTTGAAATCATGTTTATTCTAAACTATAATTGTTTGTGATTTTGAACAGAAAACACAAATGTATGAAGTGGAACACCACAGAGATGGTATCAGAGCATACTGGGAGAATGTACACAGCACATGCATACACATGAATTACTTCATTTCACCACAATTTCCACCCTTCGAATGGAAAAAAGGTCACAGTGAGCTGAGAATAGCTCTTGTCCTAATATCTGGAAGCACTTAGATGTTGTTGTTTTTGCTCCGAAAACACTTCAAAGTGGAAATAATGCAGTGGTTCACCACAAGGGAATAAATATGGTTTCTGATCATCGAGTTAATTACCTTCCACAGAGTAAATTCAAGTGAAAAAAGAGTCAAAAACAACACAGTGAACCACCCTGCCGTACATGTGGTCATGAGAGGCCTCACAGTGAGCAGTGTGTGTGGGGACGAGCTGTGGCTCACAACACTGCTCCACAAATGAACTGCCTCTGCATGTTCCAGTAACGACCCCTCCACCCCCTTGCTACAGGCTAATGCCCCCAACCCCTCGCTACAGGCTAATGCCCCCAGCCCTCGTTACAGGCTAATGCCCCCAGCCCTCGCTACAGGCTAATGCCCCCAGCCCTCGTTACAGGCTAATGCCCCCAACCCTCGCTACAGGCTAATGCCCCAAAACTACAGGCTAATGCCCCCAACCCTCGCTACAGGCTAATGCCCCAAAACTACAGGCTAATGCCCCCAACCCTCGCTACAGGCTAATGCCCCAAAACTACAGGCTAATGCCCCCAACCCTCGCTACAGGCTAATGCCCCAAAACTACAGGCTAATGCCCCCAACCCTCGCTACAGGCTAATGCCCCAAAACTACAGGCTAATGCCCCCAACCCTCGCTACAGGCTAATGCCCCAAAACTACAGGCTAATGCCCCCAACCCTCGCTACAGGCTAATGCCCCAAAACTACAGGCTAATGCCCCCAACCCTCGCTACAGGCTAATGCCCCAAAACTACAGGCTAATGCCCCCAACCCTCGCTACAGGCTAATGCTCCCAACCCTCGCTGTAAGCTAATGCCCCAAAACTACAGGCTAATGCCCCCAAACCTTGCTATAGGCTAATGCCCCAAAATTAAAGGCTAATGCCCCCAACCCTCGCTACAGGCTAATGTCCCAAAACTACAGGCTAATGCCCCGAAACTATAGGCTAATGCCCCAAAACTAAAGGCTAATGCCCCCAACCCTTGCTACATGCTAATGCCCCCAAAACTATAGGCTAATGCCCCCACCCTTGCTATAGGCTAATGCCCCAAAACTACAGGCTAATGCCCTCAACACTCACTACAGGCTAATGCCCCAAAACTACAGACTAATGTCTCCAACCCTCACTACAGACTAATGCCCCTTGACTCCCTCACCACAGACTGATGCTCCAAACCGTCACTACAGACTAATGCCCCACTCTCTTATTACAGACTAACAAACTAATGCCCCTCGATTCCCTCACTACAGGCTAATGCCCCAAACAGTGAAATTGATACTGGCCTCGGCTTTACACTGTTCCTACCAGCCTGAAAAATGAGTCAGGATTGGTTAATCTACCCCTGACGCCATCACCACAGTATTTGTTGCTTCTCAGTGTTGCACATTACTCAATGTTTTACATAAGAATGTCGTGATGTAATAACTGTTATTAAGGCCAGATTTGTCTGATCAAACTCTACAGTGTCTTTCACTTGTGATATCGTTAACAAAAAAATGAATGAATCAGTTTTTCTGTTTCCCTGTTTTTTGCTTCTTTCTTGCGCCAAGAGTTGCTTTATCAGTGCAGTCCACAGACGTATGAATTTTTAAACCGAGTGAACCCACCAGGCACAGCTTTCCAAATACGAAGCGAGCATGGGTGAGTTTATGGCTCCATTGACTACGGCTCCAATTCTCTTTGTATTGAAAAAGCGTCACCTCTTTCTCTGTAAATGCTGCATGCTATGGCTCCTCATTTTGGTCTTAAAATGTTTATATTAACCCGTTCTACCTGATCCTGGTGTTTTTATTTTGATATTTTGTCCCTAAATCAAAATCCTGTTCCTAATATTCAGCTTGTAAATCACTACGTCATAATTCTAGGTCGCAGTCGTGACAAATTTGCCCTGACTGATCTAAAAATGCTGCAGTGTTGTGAAGTCCACTCTTTGAACAGATCAGAAACCAATACAAACTTTGAGGAAAAACCGTCTTTTTCATTTTCCAGTTTGGACTGTCACTAGTCAAGATGATTTATGTTGGTAGTCACTAGTGCTATTCCTCCAAATCATCACATTACATGTTCTCGCATCGGTATTTATGTTCACAATAGAGCACAGAAACCCGACTGAAGTCCGACAGATTCGGACAAATATTTATAACTTATGTTGGGTCGGACATCAGTGCGTCTCCTGTTTCCTGTCTACAGTAAAACCGCTCATTTTGAGACTCTTAACTGTTCAAAAATCAGAGCTCTGCACTTCTAATTTAGATACAAGTCAAAACTGTGTTAATATTATTTGTGAAATGTGGTGCAATACTTAAGATATGTGATTTTTTTAAAGCATAAAAGATGGAAAAGAAAGTGTGCAGGAAGTAAAGTCCCGTTCGCTAATCTGCAGCTTTACTCTAGTGCGCAGTGTGTGAAAGTAAACACATGTGCGCACTTTGCCTTTTTACCCTCAAACTGGATTAATGGCAATTTGGGGAGGACGGTTTCAATGGATAATGTGGAAAAAATGCTGCAGGAATAAAGTCTTATTATGTATCCCAAGTTTGTGTTTTGCGTCTCTGTGTCCGTCAGAGGCCACACTTACAATATCCTACGTGTGTCGTTAGTAAGTGTATGAACATAGTGTGTTTTTAATTGTGCCCGGTTCTGACACAAATATCTTAATACCTGTCGGGCTTGGGTTGAATGTTTTGTTGGACCCGGAAGTCGCAAGTGACGTCAGAATTACAAGCCAAATGGAACTCTGAGCTACTCTTTATACCGTTAATGTCGCAGATGCAGAAAACTGTAGACGTAGCCGTAATATATCTGTGTTTAGAGGTACCTGGATTTTAAATGTAAGCGTTTTTTTACTCCAAACAAACTCGGATATTATTTTGGTCGTGATGTCTTTGCCATGTACCAGCCCTGCTCTATGTCGCGCTCACTTCGGTGCATTAAAACTATCTTTCTACCGCTCTACCATCACACTGGCTGCATGCAACAGGCCGCTCTCCCCCGTGCCAGACCTCAGCTGATGTTGTTCTTGAGCCGCCTCCAGTTTGGAACCATGTGCACTGCAGCTTGACATCTACTAGCACATAGGTCAGGATCATGGGTTGGGATGGTGGCGTTCCTCTCCAGCACTTTCCTCTCTGTGTAATGTAATGTAAACAGCTTCAAGTGTATTACACCAGCCTGCTTCCTGCAACGATGTGTGTGGCGGGCTGTGTACGTCAGCTGATGAGACATAAAGCCAGTCTGTTTGTGCACTTATAAATACATGGGCTGTGAATGGGAGCAGCCAAATGACCAAGGACTGTTTTGATTTAGCTGTCAGAGCCATGAGCGGAAAATCAAATGAAATTGATTATGATGTGAAGCTGACAATGACATGAAAATATTTTTGGCTGTTTCTTTGAGCGCCGAAGCCAGATCTGAATTTAGTTTGCAACATGTTTTTCCTGCAGATTAGCCAAATCAAGAAAACGCTGGTGTTTGTCAGATAAAAATGGATTTCAGGCCTCATTGGGATAGTTTATTCAGGTTGTTTCCCCTAAATCACTGAAGCATGCGAAGCTAAGGAACATTTTATCAGAGCTGTTTGTTATACACTTTTAAAAGACTACATTTCAAACTGTTGTAACTATTATCAATGTGTTGGTGGCCCCTTTCCACGTGTTTACAATTAGAATTTGCATCATTTTTTCTGCTTCGATTATAATACGTGAATGAATGTTTAGTGGAAGAGCAAAAGCGAAAAGGTTGTCCATCTGCAGTTTCTCCATCAGGGGAGAAATTACATCTTTATATCTTCATAGAGCATGAGTGTGAAGCCTGGATATTTAAAATGACAGTATTGATGTAAAACTAAAGAAACAAGTCAAAACTAACTCGTCAGAGCAAAATGACGACCTGAGCTTATGGATAGCTACTGTTCAGCTTTTCATTTGCAGAGAAATGACTCTGAAACTTTGCAGAATCCTTTGAGTATCGTCGTTTCAGAAAGAAAATCAAGGGAAGTGTATTGGGGTAAGGCAAAAACAGGAATTTTTGAAGCAATGGCGCCTGTTTTTCATTACTACCAAAATGTATAAGGTGCGATTTCTCTTCATGGAACTGGTTTTGTTCATCAGTTTTTACTTTTTTGTATAAAGCAAGACAGACAAACGTAGTGGTAATGAGACATAACTTCACATAAAATGGTTTGTAGGCTTAACAGCTATTGACAATTGTATGTGACAAGTTTGTGTTGTGTGAGGAGAATGCAAGTACTACTACGTAAGAAAAGATGCTATAAAGAATGTAAATGTAGAAGGGGAAAACACAAGAACAGCATTTTTAAGAGGTGCAACTGTCCTTTTTAAAATGCGCTTTTCACATGCATGAAACCACCCCTCCAGCCTCTTCCTTATGCCAAAAACCTTACATTTACATTTTTACAAGTTTGCTCCTCATTGCTGCACAGGACTTGTAAATACAACTAACGAACGACTAATACAACAAGCGGGACCAAACGGACTTTTTCTTTGCATTGAAAATCACGTTTTCAGATAAAGGATATCGCATTTGTGTCCTGAAAAATGTCTGTCTCTAGGAAATAAAATGCATTTCCCAATGATGAGCAGAAGTTTCCTGTCCAGAAATAATTTAGCTCCAGCGCGTCAGTCTTTAGACCCTCGTCTGCTTCAGTGACACCACCGCTGGAATGAATTTCCTAGAATCACCTTTGGCTTCACTCCTTTTCCTCTTCTCTTCCTCATAAACCTCATAAACAAACTTTCTTTTGCGGTGAACTGGTCGTGAATTCTTGTCATTGCAACAAACAAACTGCGAGGAAGCTACAGCTGGAAAAAGCCGCTAAGAACCGCTACATTGGTTTAGTAAACAGCGTCTTGTGTCTGTGGAGTGTGTAAGAGCCGAACGTAAACCACAAAATCCCAGTGCCGGAGACTCAGTTACACTAGAAGAGCAGAGAGTTTGAATGAACCCAACAGCCAATAGAAAACAAGGTAGACTTGTTTTCTATTGGCCTTATCACGTCCACAGTTGATGGATTTTCATTCTTGTGTTTTTGCTATTTTATTTGGTATTTTGAGCTTTCATTGACTATTTGAAAAAATTGTCTTTTAGCATTAGATTCACACTGATGTTTTTGCATTGTCAGTGATCCCTAAAACTCAAGTAAATTTGTTACAGAATAACCTATAAAAATGAGTTATTGGTCATCAATAATGTCATTGTCTCTCCACAGATCTGACCTGTAACTTGGTCTGGTTTGGTTTCCATGAAGATAAAAAGGCTTAATTTCATACTGTGAAACATTCCAGATTTGACATGAAAAAAAAAAAATATATATTATTTAATGATAACGTCTTTTTTTTTTGTCTTTTTTCATGTTTAACACACAAACCCTGCATTTTTAGAAAAGGCTGAGTTCTTCCCTCAAACAGAAAACAATCTCTTCCACCTTGTGATTTCATTTGGTAATACAGGAAGTGCTCTACACCTTCACCAGAGTCGTTTGGATGGTTTTAGATTTGGAATTGCCTGAACTAAAGGTAAAACGCAGCTGCTAACTTGAAAACTACCACTGCATGATGTCACAAGGTGGAACAGAGCATTTTGAGCTTTGAAGATGTAGACAAACTAATAATAAAGGATAAGAATGAATCAAAACTGAACTCCAGGCCTGTTTTTGATGAGGTAACAACATTCTAACACATCTAAAAGCTCATAAGAGTCACTGTTGTGTAATATAGGCCCTTTAATCTAGAAAGTATTTGTGCCACCGCTGTTTGAACAGAATCTATGGGAAACAGTGAAAGGGGGAGCGCAGATGGACCACACCGACTGACTGCTTGGACTAATGTGGACACTTTCTCTCCGGGGTCAGATATTTACTCCTAATTAGCCGGAGGAATGCGACGCATGAGAGCGGAACAGATACGTTACCGTTTTGCTCGGAATTTCCTCTTTTTCCACGGCATGCGCTGCTTTAACCTGATTAGGTATGGCACTTATCAGAGGAGATGAAAGCCCTGC
This sequence comes from Scartelaos histophorus, assembly GCA_000787155.1. Taxonomy (NCBI): domain Eukaryota; kingdom Metazoa; phylum Chordata; class Actinopteri; order Gobiiformes; family Gobiidae; genus Scartelaos; species Scartelaos histophorus. The sequence goes on from KN490282.1 coordinate 21,110, forward strand.
CGATTGCATTGTTGAACACCCCTGTTTTCCACATCCAACCCCATTACTGCAGTCGGTGATTTACAGTGGTGGAAGAAGTACTTGGTTTGTTGCTTAAAAGTGCATTGTGTAACTTTTCAGGAGGGGGGTCCGTCACCTGCTTGCCTTATTGGTTTGTCTAGAATTTTTCACAGTGTGGTATAAACCTTTCTATCGTCATGGAGACCAAACAAGCCCACGTTATAGGGAAGATCTACGGAGGGACGACCCCGCTCACAGTCAGAATGCATGTTTTTGGAGGTATTTTTGAGCTATAAAACCATGTGTAATTGAAATTAAATGTAAGGTAGAGCTGTTTAATGTCAAGGTGATTGTAAAAAAAAAAAAAAAAAAAAACATTAAAAAAAAAATTCTAATTGACCAAAAAATTTCCCAATATTAATGTAAAAGTGATTGTAAAAAAAAAAAAAAAAAAAAAGCTCAAGTAAAAGTAAAACCATAAAAAATGTAATTAAAAAAGTTTGAGATCTAAGATAAAGCTTCAAATGGAGGGATTTTGATACATTTTTTATGTTGAATTTTGTTCAACGGAAACAGCTGAATATATTTTTATGGTGGTTTTACAGCTCAAAAATACACATCACACAGTGCACCTTTGACTAAATTTATTATCAAAGGTTCTCATTCAAGGACTTTAAAGATGCATTGTGTAACTTTTTGCTTTCAGGTTGTTTCTATGGAGATGTTATTGCTTTGCCTGGAAGGTTTTCAAAAAATGAAACGGTTCTGCCTTACATTTGTTAAATTACAGCTGGTTTTATCATTCAAAAACACCTAGAAAAACTGACATTCTGACTGTGAGGGGGGTCACTTCTCCACAGATCTGACCCGTAACTTGGTCTGGTTGGTCTCCATGAAAATAGAAAGGATTCATTCCATTTTGGGAAACATTCCAGACAAAAACGTAGCATTTCCAGGTAAAAAAGCAGGTACATTTTCTGGTATAACCTTCCACTAGCGAAGTTACATAATGCACTTTTATCGTATTAGATAAAAAAAGTACTAAAATCTTTCCACTATTGTAAAGAAAAAGTATTTACAATAAATATTTAAGACCAAAATATGCAGTATTGTTCCAGCTTTTATATATTGAACCATAAATTGATATTGTAATTATAGTGACAAACATACACAGGCACTTGCTGCAAAACCAGATCAAAAGAAAACTCGTGGAATAAACAAGCAGGGGGGCTTTCTTTAAAATAAATTTTTATTGAGCAAAGTTAAACGAGATCAACAGGTTTTATGGGGTGGCGGGCCGACCGTGCTGTTGTCAGGAAGTGAGACAGTTTCCAGTATGTTAAATGCAAATAGAACTCTCAACAGTATCAACAGATTTTGTGGTTCTCTCCTGCAACGCGAGGAGAGGTCTGGTTTGTCTCCATGAAAATAGAAAGGATTCATTCCATTTTGGGAAACATTCCAGACAAAAACGTAGCATTTCCAGGTAAAAAAGCAGGTACATTTTCTGGTATAACCTTCCACTAGCGAAGTTACATAATGCACTTTTATCGTATTAGATAAAAAAAGTACTAAAATCTTTCCACTATTGTAAAGAAAAAGTATTTACAATTAATATTTAAGACCAAAATATGCAGTATTGTTCCAGCTTTTATATATTGAACCATAAATTGATATTGTAATTATAGTGACAAACATACACAGGCACTTGCTGCAAAACCAGATCAAAAGAAAACTCGTGGAATAAACAAGCAGGGGGGCTTTCTTTAAAATAAATTTTTATTGAGCAAAGTTAAACGAGATCAACAGGTTTTATGGGGTGGCGGGCCGACCGTGCTGTTGTCAGGAAGTGAGACAGTTTCCAGTATGTTAAATGCAAATAGAACTCTCAACAGTATCAACAGATTTTGTGGTTCTCTCCTGCAACGCGAGGAGAAAAACATGTGTTAGCGGTCAAGATAGCTTCCTGTTAATTATGGATTTGAAGAGCTCTTGTTGCTTTAGTTTGACAGTACATGCGATTTATTTGAGAAATTAAACCCCCGAGTCGTGTTTTTAGAAATAAATAGCCTTCCGATTCTCCGTGGGGCTTTGGTGAGGATTTTAAAGAGCTCATACGGCGCTATTTTCTGATCTATAATGTTGTTTTTTCATCTCAAATATACCTGGAGGTGTGTTTTGCTTCTTTCACAGATGTTTAACGCACAAATCCTGCGTATTTAGGCTGTCTTAAACTGAAAACGCTCCGTTCCACCTTGTGATGTCATGTCATAATACAGGAAGTGCTCCGTATACCAAACTCCACACACTTTCACTAGAATTAATGGGATAATTTCAGCTCTGGAGTACCCAGTTCTACTAAACTAAAGGTAAAAGGAGCTGTTGACTTTGAAAATTTATGCTTCATGACATCACAAGGTGGAACAGAGCATTTTGAGCTTTGGAGATGAAGACAGACTAATAATAAAGTGTCATTCAAACGTGTGAATGAACCAAAAACAACTTCAGGTCTGTTTTTGTGGAGGTAACAACATTAAAACATGAGGCAATTTTGAGTAATATAGGACCTTTAAAGTTGTAATGTGTAACCTTTCTGCTTGTCACCATGGAGATGTTGTTGATTTTTCTATTCATTTTGCATTTACTCAACAATATGGGTTTTTATTGACTTAAAATCTTGCATTCTTACCGTGAGTTTGCTTGCCTCTCCACTGACCTAACATGCAACTTGGCCCTATGGTGTCACCCGTTGTTTCCGTAGAGATAAATAAGTGTAATGCCATAGTGTGTAACATTCTAGGCAACATCTCCATGGAGACAGAACAAGAAGCTCCACCAGAAAAGTTACAGTCCTTGAATACATTGCATTAGTAGCGTCAAACACTTTTTTCTATGGAGATGTTGCTTTATCTGGAATGTTTCACAGTGTGGCATTAAACCTTTCTATCATAGAGTCCAAATCAGACCAAGTTACAGGTCAGATCCGTGGAGAGGCGACCCACTCACAGTCAGAATTCTTGTTTTTCAAGGTATTTTTGAGCTATAAAACCAGTTGTAATTTAATAAATGTAAAGTAGAGCTATTTAAATTTTAGAAAACCTTCTAGTCAGAGCAATGACATCTCCATAGAAACAAGCTAAACGCTAAAAGTTACACACTGCATCTTTAAAGTGCTTAAGTGAGACCCTTGGATAATAAATTTATTTGAAAATGCATTGTGTAACTTTTCTACTGGAGCGTCCGTCATACACTTCTGTCCATGGAGATGTTATTGCTTTGTCTCGAATGTTTCACAATATGGCATTAAACCATTCTGTCTTCATTCCAATTTTTGAGCCATAAGACCATCTAAAAACCCCAAAAAAAAGAAAAAAGTTTCATACAGAGGAATGATGTATCTATAGAAACAAGCTGAAAGCAAAAAGTTACACAGTGCAGCTTTAAAGTCCTTTAGTGAGAAGTGGTAAAAAGTGGTAAAAAGTGCATTGTGTAACTTTTCTTCGTGGAGATGTTATGGCTTTATCTTGAATGTTTCACAGTATGACATTTAACCATTCTATCTCCATGGAGACCAAACCAGACCAATTTACAGGTCAGATCCGTGGAGAGGCGACCCATTCACAGTCAGAATTCTTGTTTTTCTCTGTATTTTTTAGCCATAAAACCAGTTATAATTTAATAAATGGAAAGTAGAGCTGTTTAATTTTAGAAAACCTTCTAGTCAGAGCAATGACATCTCCATAGGAACGAGCTGAAAGCAAAAAGTGACATAGCGCAGCTTTAA
>KN490285.1:0-33793 GCA_000787155.1 Scartelaos histophorus
AGTTTTATAGCTCAAAAATACCTACAACAGCTGGTAATGTGACTGTGAGCGGCGTTGCCTCTTCACAGATCTGACCCGTAACTTGGTTTAGTTTTGTTTACATGATGATGGCAAAAGGAAAAAATTCAATATGTCAACTGGACAAAAGTTTATTTGGTCAAATTATTTGATCAGCTCATCCAAGCTGCTTCTTAAGTTCTGGTCACAATGCTGGAGGACAAATTACTTAGTAATTACAATGAAATTACCAGTAATTACTAAGTAATTTCATTGTAATTAGCTCCTCCCTTCAGGCAGATATAAGGAAGTGTCCTCCAGCGTCTGACCAGAACTGAAGAAGCAGCTTGGATGAGCTGCAAAACGTATTTGACCAAATAAACTTTTGTCCACTTGACAAATTTATTTTCCTTTTGCCATGAATGTACAATATTGTTAAAAATATGAACTGCAATAAATACATAAAATATGGTAAGTTTGTATCTTATAATGAATCATAGAAGTTACTAGTAAATAGTCAACCCTCTTTGGCTCAAACCTCATTGTAGTTCTCACCTGAAAGAAAAAGTTTTGATGAACCCTGCACCAGAAAAGTTACTCAGTGCATCTTTAAGAGTTTGCAAACTGAACAATCACAGACCAAGAGCAAATTAACCCTTGTGAACTTCCAAGCACTCAAAACTGTGACTTAAAAAAAAAATTAATAAATGTAATATTTTTCTTAATCTTGTGCTGTTTTTCTTTACTTTTATTCAAACATTAGTGTCAAAGTTTCAGGTATTAATTCCTTTAGAACAATAGTCGGCTTTATCAGATCTCTTAACTGTTTTTCAAGGCATTTGAATTTCATTAAGAACCAGATCTGTGAATATTAGTTTTTTCACTCCGACTTCTTTACATAAATGCTGTTTCATCTTCTGACCTGGAGGGGGCGCACTTGTCACATTATGAGCAGTTAAAGTGCCTATGACAGGTTAGACTAGTCATTTTACTAAAACACAGTCAAGATCATTATATATACATTTTTGAAACAGCTTTCACACTGTTTTTCCCCAATTTGGAGATTTTTTAGGTTTAAAGTTTTTCTTCCTGGTTGGAAATGGTGACATCAAACTAGTGAATTCCATCCCTGTTACTGAACAAATGTGCTCTAATGTACATGGAAAATATTATCTGGCAAATACAAATGTAAGAAAACACATTTATTTTGTTGAAATCATGTTCAAAGTATCTGGGGAAAAAAAAGTTCTATTGTGTAAATTGGAAATTTTGGATAGAACTCTCCCCTGTGTGATGTAATTGTTTTACAGGAAAAAAAAGGGTCTTATGTGTAAATTAGGCTGAAATTTTGGATAGAAATCTCCCCTGTGATGACATTTTTTACAGTCTACTTGTAATTTTCAATTTCTTTTTGCAATTTACCTCTTGATTTATGTCAAACTATAATTTACAATAGCTATAATTCCACCAAATTAAGTTAAAATTACAGAATAGTAAAAACTTCAAACAGGACTTCCCCAAATGCAACTGGAACTAAAGTTGAAAACTGGACTGTGACTTTAGTATAGATGAGTTATAAACAATAATTAAAAGAAATCAGACAAGATTTTTGTAAAGTTTTAAATTTATTTACCGAGAATAGCGCTTAAGCTCAAAACTCCCTGAAGTTTGAAGTGAGCAGTTCAATGGACCAAATTTAGACTAGGCTAGTGGCATTAAAAGCAGAACATGTAAACTAGACAATCAAAGGCAAATCATTCTGAAAGCTGTGTACATAAAGACCGCACAAGTCCACACAAAAAATACACCAAAAACACAGTCAAATTTCAATAAATTAATAAAAGCTGACAAAATGAGCTGACAAAATTTTGCACAAGTTCATAAAGTTATTGTCGTTTTCAAAGTGCAGGCCAGTGGTTCTGAATGGAATACAGCCCAGAAAAGTGCACTTGTAGAAGATAAAAAGCTACTGGGCGTTACCATCAGGCCAGAATGAGACATACAGACTTTTATTTAAAGAGACACTATGGGACATTTCTGGCAGAGGGTCCACCAGCTGCTTGTCTTTGTGTAGCTTATTTAGATTTCCTGGAATGTTCGTCAGTATGACTTTGGACTGAAATATGTTTGTGACGCCAGCAGGCCAAGTTACAGGGTAGATTTTAGGAGACACGACTCTGCACATAGTAAGTTTTTCTCTGAATAAAAAAAAACAAAACTGATTTGACAAAACACTATTGATACTTTGCAGTGACTGGGGGTTCTACTCTATCTGAAGCTGTTACCCAAGTTAGACTTTGTTCCGAGCTTCGTTTTACACAATCTGACTATAAAGAGCTGACGGGCTGCTGAAAATGACTAGTTTAAATAAATTTTTGTAATTTTCAAAACCTTTTCGACGGCGTTTGCTAATGTGTGCGCTGCGTCTCCGTGGTAACTGCTGACGATTCCAACATAGACATACATGTGGAACACCCCCCACAGCGTATCAATGGATAAATTAAATCCCATACTGTTGAACATTCCCGGCAAAGCGATAACACACACATAAAGACAAGCAAGCGACTCTGTGTCCATATCAGAAAAGTTACGTAGCGTTTCTTTAAAACTCGGAGCTGCACTTCAGTAGCTTATTGGTTGTTAAATTAAGTTTAAGGTCCTATATTACACAAAATCGACTCTTGCGAGCTTTAATCCATGTCAGAATGTTGTTAACTCCTCAAAAACATACCTGAAGTTGTGTTTTGTTTCATTCACGCATGTTTGAGTATTTCGAGCACTTGATTATTAGTCAAAATTCTCTGTTCCACCTTGTGATGTCATGTAGAGGTAGTTTTCATGTTCCACCTTATGCTTTAAATCAGTAGAGATCGGCAATTCTAGGGCTGACGTTACCCAAATGATTCTCTGTGAAGATGGATGGAGTTTAAAAATACACTGAAGCACTTCCTGTATCACCACATGACATCACAAGGTGGAACAGAGGGTTTTCTGTTTGAGAGAATTAAAATATAATAGAGTTTGTGTGTTAAATATGTGTGAATAAAACAAAAGACAACTCCAGGTATGTTTCTGATGGCGAAACAACATTATAACATAGATATAAATAGGTAATATAGACCCTTCAAGCTTGCACAGTTATATATTTTTTGGCAAAACTAAACCAGTAAATTAATAAAGATGCACAGCCATACAAACATTATGTCAGCCAATTTTAAACAAACACCAAATGCAATACTTTTTAAAGATAAGACACCTTGTCAAAAGCACATAAATTGTATATTTTGATACATTAAATAAATACAGCTTATGTCTAGGAGGCTATACTAAACTGCAGTAATTTTCTGACCCTCTGCTGGGCGTGGTAGAAGTGTCATTGTCAAGTATATCTCACTACAGGAGGGTCCAAGGATCAATATCATATCATTCTAAGAAAGCAATCTGCAACCAAGAAAAAGTGATCATAAAGTCCACTTTACATCACTACTAGGCAATTGTACATTAGTAGAAAAGTATACTTCTACTTTATACTGTATTTACATAGATATTTTGTGTGTTAATGACTTGTGGCTACGAAAAAAATCATATACTGTCTGTTGATCGAAATGAGTACCTAAAGCTGCATTGCGTAACTTTTTCTTCACCTGCTTGTCTCCATGGAGATGATATTCCACGCGATGTCATTAAAAAATCAAGTATTTATGCATTACGGGTGTTTCTATTGCTCAAAATGCAACGTTTCTCTGTGAATCGGATTGTCTCTCCACAGATCTGACCTGTAATGTAGCTTCGTTGTCATGGAAACGCTTCGTCTCTACCGTGGAATATTCTAGGCACAGGAATAACATCTCCGGACAAGCAGGTGACGGACTCTCCAGCGTGAAAAAAAAGTTGCGGCGTGCAGCGTTGTTAATGATACTGGGTCAGATATAATCCCTTATGAATAATATGCAACATGCAAAATAACAAGTGAAATACTATATTGTAGAATACATTAGAGGCCTTCAAGCACTATCAAGTACAGACGTGATTGTAATAGTCAGAGGCACATACTTCTATCGGGAAGAAGCGTTAAGAATGCTCATTCACTTTCTTCGGGCGGGGAATAAATAGACATACTTATAGTTTAGTAAGATACTTATAGTGACCTGATCATGCTGCCTGGCAATATTTATCTGTAAGGTCTTAAGAGGTGAAAAATGTAGACAAGACTGACCATTCAAAAGTACGATTTAGAGGAAAATTGGTACAAAATGTGAGGCGGCGTAAAGGTGCACTGCGTAACTTTTTGTGGGTCCATCACCTGCTTGTTTCCATGGAGATGTCATTGCTCTGTCTGGAACGCTCCACAGTGTAACAGTGATTTTATAGCTCAAAAATATTTAGAAAAATAGGTATTCTGACTGTGAGTGGGGTTGCTTCTCCAGAGATCTGACCTGTAACAATGCTATGTAATACTTTTCAGGCAAAGCGATGACATCTCCAGTGAGAAAAGCGTTGGACGGATTCTCCACCAAAAAAAGTTACATAATGTGCGTTTATTAGACGGGGGTTTATGCGAACGGAGATAAAACCAGTGGAGTAAAGGTTAACAGTAAATGTGGTCATAACATTGTCAGGCGAAGGACAGAGGAAGTGACACGTGCGTTCATAGGGCGAATGGAGCTCAGGTCCCGCCCACTTCAGAGTCCCATGCTGTTCCAAAAGAAAATGTTCAATTTTTCCCACAGACGTTTAGAAAATTCATATATTAAAGACTCAAAATTGTCTCTTGTGAAGTTTTAGTCACGTTAGAATGTTGTTACCTCATCGAAAACATATCCAGAGTTGAGTTTTGTTTCATTCAGACATGTTTGAGTTATCATTTATTATTAGTTTGTCTGCATCTCCAAAGCTCAAAATGCTCTGCTCCACCTTGTGATGTCATGCAGTGGTCACAGGTGATTAGCCTTAAAGCACTATGTAACTGTTCTGGTAAGAGTCCAGCACCTGGTTGGGTTCATGGAGAGTTCTTTTAAACGTGCATATTGTTTAATTTTAACATTTCTAACAATAAAATAACACCTTCAGAAATAAATACCTCTCACAAATCGGGCTTGTAAATCGGCTTGTTTCTTTATAAATACATAAGTTTAAAATCATACTATGAAAAATCCCAAGCTATGCAAAAATCCACCTCATTGTTCTATTTATGCTTCACAATACCTTATATTTATTAAATTACAGGTGGTTTTATTGCTGAGAAATACAAAAACTATCACAGATCTGACCTGTAATTTGGTCTGGTTTGGTGTCCTGAAAGATCGAGTTTAATACAATACTGTGAAACATTCCAGATGACGCATTAACGTCACGGAGAAAAGCATTGACGGACCCTCCGCCAGCCAAGTTACACAGTGCATTTTTAAGCAGGCCTTCAGAATTGTAATGTAATTTTTATTTTTGGATTGTCTATGGGAAAAATTTGCGTGAAATTTACTTCTGGAACCAAGTGGTGGGTGCGTGGTCCATCTGCACGTGACTGTAGACTTAAAGCTGGATGCATCAGGATGTCCAGGACTGCATATTTCGCAGCATGGCCTCAAAGCGCTCCATGTTAGGGGCCTGTGCATGGGGCAGGTGGTCCGTGAGGCGGCTGTACAGACTAAAGGACTTCAGCTCCAGCCAGATGAACCCAAACCGGTCCTGGTCAAATAGCACAAAGAGGCCCGGGGTGCGCTCTGGACTCGTGAACCCGTGACCAGCGATCAGGCCAGTGCCGTAGAAACTGAAAGAAAGACAGACTCATCAGTAAGTGCAGGAGAATCACTCTAAATACCATTTCAAGTGCGTAAATGAGAAGGGAAAACAATAATATAACAATTATGATATGCATAAAAGCTCTTGAAAGTCCATTTTGCATAATATCTCCCCGTTAAGCTAATTTTCGTATTTTTTTTGCTTACTTCCTATATCAAATGACAGAATACAAGTTTTGCATTGTATTATTGTGAGGAACAATAAAAGCTAAGAAATAAATCATGAGTTATATGTATTTCAAAATGCACAAATTAAAACTGTTTTGAATCAATAAAAAGAAAAATAATGGTTAATTAAAGTTTTCCTGAACCAATGCCCAGTGGTCAGGCCATAGAAACTAAAATAAAAAGACTCATCAGTAACTCGAGTTGGGAAAAATACTCGACTGAAAATGTATTAAGGTACAGAATATTAAATACCTGCACCTGCAAAAACTGTAAACTGAATACTTTTACACTGAGTTGCATTATATTATATTAGAAACACTGTGAAACATTCCAGGCAAAGCAATAACATCTCCACAGAGAAAGAATATGACACAATGACTCAAATGCTTAGTGAAAGACAAATGTTTTAAAATTGGCTTTAAACATTAGATATTTTCAGAGCTCAAAGGACAGTGAACTCCAGAGATCAGGGGCATGAACTGAAAAGGCCCGTCTGCTCTGGTGGCAAGGCTGGTTCTTGGCACCACAAGAAGGGATTCCCCACAAGAGCGAAGTGCACGAGCTGGAGCGTATGGTGTAAGGAGATCCCTGAAGTGCTCTGGTGCCAAGTCACTTAAAGCTTTAAATGTTGAAAGGAGGATTGTAAAATCAATACTTGATCGGTAGCCAGTGGAGGGCAGAGAGAACTGGGGTCTATGGTGATGTCTATTTTGTACTTTGTTACTATTCTACTGCTGCATTTTGCACAAGTTGAAGACAATAAAGAACAGCTTTGTTAGGACCTGTTAGAGCACTGCAATAATCTCATCTTGAGTAAATAAAACAGTAAATGTCATTTTCTAAATCACTGAAAGATAAAAATGCTTGAATTAATACATTAATTTAAGATGGTAATAACAAGATTGTACTGTACGCTACATCTACATACTGTGTATATATATATATGTACTGGTCGTTGTTGGCCCAGAAACTCTCATAATGCTTGAATTTTTATGCATACAGTGTTGTTCAGCAGTTACTTGTGGGATAAATAATAGTAATATTACACTTCTAGATCAATGTTGTCTTAGTTTATTTTAAAGAGAATAAATGCTCATCACTGTGAGAACTAAAAAAGCTGGATATGTGATGGGGATGCACAATAGGACACAAGCACAATAGGACTTCTTCAATGTGTTTCTATGGGAAAAGTGAACAGGAATTTTACTTCCAGAACACGAGGTGAGCCTGTTGAGCTCCACTGCTAGTTATTATTGGTCAAATGTCACTCACCACTTCCTGCAGGTGCGGGGGTACACTTCATTGCGCGCCATCACCCCCAAAGGCAGAACAAAGGGCTGGAGTTCAGGTGGGTTAGTGCTGCCGCTGGACCCTGGCTGACAGTTTTCTGTGGCAGCACTTTGGTCTGGAGCTCTCTCTTCTCCACCACACGCTCCCTCCTCCGTGCTGTTTGCAGCTGCAGTAGAGGCTCCTTCCATCTCTCTCTGCACCTCGGCGTGCACCCCCAGCACCAGGCGGGACAGCTCCTCGATGTTCTTCTGACGCTCCAGGTCTGGAAGCACCACAGGCCGGCTCAGGTCCACATCTAAAGTGAGCTGCCCAGCTGGTACGTTGGGGTCTCCCTGTGGGACCAGACAAAGACAAAATGATCTTTACAACCTTTTTTTCCACTGTCACGGTTCACTTGGCGCGGCGTAGGCTCGTGCTACGGAGGTGAATGGCTTTAAAAAGACAGAACAATGAGCAGTAATGAAATGTTTTTTTTACCGTGAGCTTAGTGGCTCTTGCAGACGTCCCATGGAAACTCAACATGACGATCTCCAGGCCGTGGCTGCCGTAGGTGCCCTTGAAGAGGCCGGGCTGGAGCAGGGCTGAAGGCAGCGGAGGTGGTAGATAAATCCGCCGATATGTAAGACAATTACTAATGAACAAAAGAGAACAACATTAACCAGGATCTGGGATTTTACAGGAAATACATATTATTGGATTTGTCAGTCAAGAATCTACTACTGTAATTATTGAAAGTTGAAAACATACTCATATTGACTAGTATAAATAAATTTCATTAGGATGAGCTCCTGCATGTGCTCATGAAAGATTTCTTCCAGTGTTCGGCCCCATTCTTCCTCCAGCCACGTCCTGAACTCCTACGAACAAGCCGACACAAAGACTGTATTGTGAAAGGAAGAATATGAAAATCTCAAATAATTCCAATCTTTTCGTGACCTACCTCTTGCCGGCCTCCAGGCATGCGGTGGTGATCTGTCTGATTACATTTTGTGGAGAACTCGTCCTTTTTCACAGTCTAATAATACAGTGACATATATTTGAGCGTGACCTACTTCTGTGCATCATTAAAGCTGCACTGTGTAACTTTTTGCTGGGGGTCCGTCACCTGCTATTATTGCTCTGCCTGGAATGTTCCACAGATTTACCTTACATTTAATAAATTACAGGTGGTTTTACAGCTAAAAATACATAGAAAAACAGGTCTGATTTGGTCTCTGTGGTGATAGAAAGGTTTAATATCATTCTGTGAACATCCCAAACCAATAATATCTCCACAAAAAAATGCATTTGACGGACGCTAAACCAGAAAATTTACACAGTGCAACTTAACGTATATGAGAATCTTTGGGGTTACCTGAATGTCTCCTTTATGTGGACCTTTGTGCCCGTACATACACTCCACCGTTGCCTTTTTACTTTCCCAAAGGTGAATCCTGAAGAGAGGCCTTCTTCTCATGGGATCTTCTACTCTTGGGTCATGAGGTGGTAAGTACATCCAGCCAATGATAAAGAGCCCGTCCACCTGGAGAAATACAAAACACGTAAACCTTTGTCAAACATGTTACAGCTAAAGGCCTGTCATAATAACACATTATGAAACACGATGAAAAAACGATAATACTGAAACCATTTTATGCCTCTGACACAAAAATGCAGATTTAAACCTATTCAAATGTACAATATTGTAAAAAATAAACAGTAAAATGAAACACTTTAGTAGCAGAGTCATAGAAGAACCATCTACACCTCAAATCTTATCATATTGCCAAAAAATAAACACAAATTTCACATTAATGCAAAGAAAACGTGCACATGACAAATACTAACCCCCAAAATACTGTTACCGGTTTCATATATTGAATTATGAGTTGATATATTGAAGCTCGTTGTATCGCTACAGAGAAATATTTTGATAAACTATAATATTGAAACTATTTTATGCCATTTACACAACGATTTAATCCCAGTTAATCAATTTTTAAATAAACAGTATAATTAAAAACGCACGAGTTAAAACAGTAAATATCAAAAAGGAAGCAATAATCAAACCAATTTTTAAACAGACAGTATCATTAAAAACGCAGGAGCTGAAACTAACACAGTAAATATCAAAAAGGAAGCAATAATTAGACATGGAAGTTGTTTATTCTAACTTGTGCAGCTCAAATCTTAATTTATTACATCAAAAAGGCAAAGATCTCCTCATTATTGCAAAAAAATTTAAAATAAAGATAAATGCTAAGACCCAAAATATACTGTTCCTGCTTTCAAATATTGAGCACTAAGTCGATATAATAATTATCGTGACTTACTACAACATTGAGGAGTCCTCCATACGGCCCGATGTCAGGCTGCCATATGCCCAGAATGTGCCTGTACGGATGAAGCACTGAAACAACAAAATGAGAATAACTTTTTGCTAATAAAACACTGCAGAATCTTCATTGCACAACACCACCACCACCAGCCGCTTGTCTCCATGGAGGTGGGTTTGCTTTGCCTGGAATGTTCCACAGTTTGGCAGAGAACTTTAATGCCAAACTGTGGAACATTCCAGGCAAATCAATATAATCTCAATGGAGACAAGCAGACGTCAAATCACCAACCAGAAAAATGACTTAGTGCACAAAAACAAATCTGTTAATACCATAGACTGTATAAGAAAATGGACTAAGGCAACGTGATGTCACCCAGACGGCTCCAGTCAAATGAAGCTCACTGAGGCTGCAGTTGTGGGAAGAATTAGGAATAGCGAAATAAAAAACACCAAGATCATGTAGAGCTGGTAAATATGAACATTTCAATACCAGAATGACGGGGTTTACAGCAGCAGTCATGGAGAGAGCCAGAAGTGTCCCCATGTTCTTTTCCAATCTGACGCGCGGCGGCTAACAGGTTAGCGATGTCCATTTACATACAGTCTATGGATAATATCCAATCTGTGAACCTGTTTTACACAGCAGACTCATTCACTTATTATTTTAAGGGTGTCACTGTTTTATTATATGTCTTTGTTACTCTTTTTAGAGTTTATTTTTAGTTTAGAGTTATTTTATTTCAACACTTAAAGGTGCACTGTGTAACTTCCTGGTGGAGAGTCCACCACCTGCTTATGTTCATGAAAAATACTTTTGCTTTGTCTTGAAAGTGCTACAGTACGGCATTGAACTTATCTATTTCATGGAGGATGCATGTTTTTCATAGTATTTTTTGGCAGTAAAACACCTGTAATTGCATAAATGCAACATGTAAGTTCTATACCAAACTGTGAAATCTTTCACGGTCACACAGTGAACCTTTAAGAAGGGCACAACATATAGTCTCCATCACACATTTAAAATATGTACATTCAAGGAAAAGAATGGAAGTTGCAGTGACTTTTCAACAGGCCTCTCACACAGCACCCCCATGCTGCCCCCTACAGGGCACTGTGGTACATACAGTGTGTGTACACATCTTTATAGTCCATGTGCTCGTAGTCCGGGAGGAGCTTCATAAAGCGCCCAGACTTCACCCTCGGAATCACACCTGGACAAGCACAACATGACCATGTGTGTGACCCACAGACCCGTGGGCTCTGTGACTGTGTGTGACCCACAGACCCGTGGGCTCTGTGACTGTGTGTGACTGTTTGTTATACTAATTACACAATACACAGACTATTTTTTCTAATTCAGTGCAGTTTGACACCCAAAATGTGTGATCAAGAACTGCAGTGCATTATTTTGATTTTAGAAAAGTAACTGTATTCTGAATACCACCAAATGAAGGAGTAACTGTACTGGAATACAGTTACTCGTGTAGTATTCTGAGTGCGTATTCATGTATTCAGTAACTTCAACACTGCTGACGTCAGACTGAAGTGTGAACACAGACAAAAGCATTTCTGCTTCCAGAAGAAATTTAGAGAAGTTGAAGAAGTGTCTTTGTGCAACTTACGTTTAACATAAAGGTCTCTGCTGGATGCTGCCCCCACTTCCATTTTTCGCAGATCCTCCTTCATTCCAAACTCTGTAATAAAACAAAAGAGCAGGACATTTTACATCTACAGTAACTATGACATATTTTGTGTTTGGAAGAATAAGAACTCTGTTTCCTTTTGACAGTGTATTTGGTATGCTTGTGTCTCAGATTTATCCTTAAACTTTATCGATTCTCAAAGGAAATTACTAAGTGTAGCCATAACCCAAAATGCTTAGTCTATTTGTTCTTATTGCCAAATCCACTCTTATACAAGCAGGTTCTTGCCTTGTTACAGTCCCTATTATGTAATAAAAACACTATTACGCCACTGTTCCTAAAAACACTTTAGTTCTTGGTCATATGTTCTTAGTTCAAAAAACAGTCTCCCATAGTCGTGGTGGGAGGGGCTACGGGGGGAGGGAGATGTTATCAAATATTAGCCAGGGCCTGCAGAAGGGCAGGTTTGACTATATAATCATAGCTACAGATATGGTTAAGGGGCTTGTCTATTTTAGTCAAGAATCCATAATGGTGACTTGAGTTTATAATGCACTTTTCTTTTCCAGTAAGAATCAATAAAGGGCTTTTAAGGAGAGACAGTTCCGTTAAAGGAGACAGACAGAGCCCCAGGAGCCTCACACAGTTCCCCGTGCGTGTGCGCCTTTGACCGGGTTACGTATGCCCCACTGTCAGCCCAAAAACACTTGCAATATTTACCTTCCACGCACCGCCTTCTCCAAATGGTTTCTGTGTTCAAAATCTGTCTGAATTTCTTGCAAACGAGAGCGACATTAGGTAATACTGTCCCGGGGAGCATAGAGAAAATCTCCACCAGAAGCTCCGGCGGTAGTTCGGACAGGGCTTGCGGGTGTGGGGGACCCGTGTGGCGGTCTTCTCTGGCGCCGTGACCGCTGCTAAAAGCACCATCCGCGTCATTGGGCCCTGCAGTGACGGCGCTGGAGCTCTCCGGGCCTCCTCCGCACACGTCGGTCTGCCTCAGCGCCACGATCCGCTCCTCTTCCTCCTCGTCCATGTCCGAATCGCTGCACTGATCCTGCTGGTTCTGCCGCTGACGCCTGCGGCACCTCCGGGACTGCCCCACTCCGCAGAGCCGCGCACAAACAGCCATCCGTAGTCACCAAACAGGCAGCATTACATCATGAGAATGTATCAGCTGCAGCCAGGTCCACTCCTCCTGTCCCCGTGAGCGCTGTGAGCATGAGCAGAAACCAGACACCGAGCTCCCCACGTCACGGCACAGAGAGCGCGTCTGCGCAGCGTGCAGCTTTGTCAGGACCGCATTGACTTTGTGCAAATCACACCAAAGCGAGCGCCAGTCTGAGGGTGCGCAAAACTTGGAGAAAAAAACAACTCATACTGGGGGTAATTTGTTGCTATTTGAGGTACAAATTAAATCCTGTGTAACAATGATCGTGGCTTACGCAAACGGACTGTCAAGTGGTAATGTGGCCAGATGACCAGCAGAGGGAGCTGTGTTTGTTCATTATAATGTCATAAGTATTATTCAACTATAGAAGATAATTTGTTCCATTAGATTTTTTATCTGAAAAAAAAAAAAAAAAACCCCAAAAAAACCCATAATTTTTTGTAGGTATTTTAAGTATGCTTTTTCAAGATGTTTCAAATTAAAAATAAAAATGTCTTGTAAATATTCTGTACATTCTATTTTCAAGCCCTCAAATTCAACAGAGTGTAAAATTCGCAGTGAAAATTTACACAACAAAGATCCAAGATGCCAAGGCAGAAGCAATCGATCCTGTGTAAGTGAAGGGGACGGAGGCTGTTTCCTATTAGCCGTTCTCATCTGTGTGCTTGGTTCACACACACAAAAAACAAAACAAATAAACCAAAAACAGATTAGGTTTTAATGAGGCTAATTCTGTACAATTAGACCGGTTCACTAAACCATCTTCTGCTTGTTAATAAGTTAGATAATAATGAATCGACTGCTCTTGCCTTGGCATCTTGGATTTTCGCTGCGATTGTTGAATTTGAGCGCTTGAAAATATTTGTACTGAATCTTTAAAAGGTGATTTGTTAATATTGAATTTTAAACACTTTGAAAATGAACACTTAAAATTTAAGCAACTAAAATTCAGTATAAAAATAAATCAAACATGAGTTAAAAAATTCAAAGTGATAAATTCAACGATATTTAACATTAAAAATATGATTAAACAAACGATCTCCCATATCTATTCCATTGGGTTATTTTGCTCAAGAGTTTGTTGAAACTTTCTCGTGCAAATTTTTCTTTATAAACTGTAAAAAAGAAGTAAGAATTAATTATTATTTATTATTTTATGAATATTTGGCAAACCCTAATATCAAATCCTAATCTAATATCCTACTATAATCCTAATATCTGGAATAATTATTATTTTTAAGCCTGTATTTATTACCAATTTATTAGAACAAATTTTTCATATATGCGGTCCGTGGGATCTGAACAAACCTGGCAACCCTGAAACAGGAAGTGATCCGCTCCCTCCTGATCTGGCGGGTAATTCACAGCTGCGCGAATGTTTTGGTTTTGACTTTAGCCTCGCAGATGGTTTTAGCATTTACATAAACCCTCGAACCCTCATCACAGACACAAAGGAGCCTAATATCCGGAATAATTTACTGAAACAAGGTTCATACATTTTATCGTTGGAGTGATTTTCCTTTTCGCCTCAGCTTTCAAACACTATTCAAAGCAAAGTTACATTATAAACATGAAGGCTCATGTGGATAAAATAGTTTCACTGTCGGATAAAAACAGTATTCCTGAACTACAGAAGTACCTTTCCTCTCTTATGGATGACCAGGTAAATATTGTTAGCACGAATTTCCAAAACCAAAACTTGTGTTTGTGACCTGATTGTGTAATTCTCTCTTCTTGCATTTTCTCTTATTAGTTAGTGACAGTCATTACAAACAGCGCAATCAAGGGGACGATGGTTGGGACTATGATTAAAAGTATATTTAAAGGTGAGAGACACATGTTTTATTATCAGATAAGGGTTGGTTGAATATTTATTTAAGGTTTATAAGAGCCAGTATTATGCTATTTTCATATTTATGTTATAATGTTGTTTCCTCATCATAAACATAACACATGACAAACCCTGCATACTTAGGCCTAGTTCCACTCTCTGTCTTAAAACACTTAAAACACAACATTTGGATGATTTCACCCCGAAATTGTCAATCTCTCCTGAACTAAATTTAATAAAAGGTAGTTGTTAACTTTAAAACTACCCCTTCATGACATCACAAGGTGGAACGGAGCATTTTGAGCTTTGGAGATGTGATGATTTATAATAATATTAATACTCAAACATGTGTCAATGGAATTCAGGTATGTTTTTGATGAGATAACATTAAAACATGGCTTAAAGCTCACAATAATCAGTTTTGTGTAATATAGGACCTTTAAACTATCTTTTCATGTTATATCATTAATATCATTATGTTCAATAATCTGTCTATTAATTTTAAGGGTCCCCTCCCACTTCCACTGAAGGGTCCAAAAGGAGGCTTCTGCTGTACCAACACTGCATAACTCTGTGCGAGTCTGGGGACCTACAGAGTGAGGTGGCATCTGATATCATAGGACTGCTCATGGTAGAGGTAATAAGCCTTGTATATTATAGTGTAATCCAGCAGTGGGACATAACAAAATAAAAGTAGTAAAGTACTGTCCTTAAGTATTTTGGGTATCTACACTTAACTCAAGTGTATGTTAAAATGGGCATCTGAGAGCAGGTATCTGTACTTTCTACTCCAATACAGTTTTAGCAGCACTGAAAAGTAAAAGTATTTATCATTATTGTGCTGAAAATGCTGAGGGGTTTATTTATTTTGTATCAAGTTCCTAGTTTGAGCAAACCAAAATACACAAATAACAGCTAAAAAAAAATTCAATTCAATTCTTCCTGTTGAACAAAATTCAGCACAAATCTTTACTAAAATCATCACATTTGAAGTTTTAATAAATCTCAAAATCAGCCCAAAGTACTATTTTTTGCGTTAAGTACATTTTTAAACAGATACTTTTAACACTTTTACTTAAGTAGATTTCATGTGATACTTTTACTTGAGTGTTTATTTGCTCTGCTGTCTGTACTTGTACTTAAGTAAAAAAGTTGAGTACTTCTTCACCACTGGAGTATTCTACCTGTTTTCTTTACCACTCTAACAAGTCACTTTTATTTTGCATTGATACAGACACATTTGCTGCCTGGACCCGTTCTTGTCCAGCTTGCTAATCTTTTTGTTGACGCTATTAAAGTGGGAAAGATGGGCAATGGGAAGTCACTGGAGCTTTTCCCTACGGTGCTAACTGCCCTTTCAGCTTGTGAAGTTGTAGCATATGGCGAAGGTAAGAAGTCATTGTATTTTTAAATCTGTTCAAAATGATAACATGTATTGTGTTTGTGTTAATATGTTTTCTTACTCCATGAATTTAGGTGAGCTAAGTGGTAACGAATACAAAAAGCAACTGGTCAACAGCCTTTGTGCAAGCAGGTATGTCCTTGTATGTACATATTGATCATAAGTTTGGCCATTTCTTTCAAAAATGATACTTTTCCCATATATATCTACATCCTGCACTCCATTTGAAATTATAATATCAAATCCTACACCGTGAATGCAACCTATAGTTCTTTTGTAAACTTGACCACATCTATAAATCAAAATGTGGTATTGACCCATAGTGTGTGAGGTTGTTATGTTGTTACCTTTGGTTTTAAAAGTCCTATATTGCACTCCAAGAGCTTTTAGTAATGTTATAATGGTGTTACCGTCTCAAAAACGGACCTGGAGTTGTGTTTTGTTTCATTCACACATTTTAAGTAGTTTTTTCTGTTTGTCTACATCTCCAAAGCTTAAAATACTCCAGCCTGTGATGTCATGAAGTGGTAGTTTTCCTCCTTTTAACTTAAGGTCAGTAAGCTTGGCAGTTCCAGGGCTCTAATTATCCAAATATTTTAGTGAAGAAGGTGTATGGAGTTTAAAACACAGTGGAGCATTTCCTGTATTACAACAGAGAGAAAAATATGCAGGGTTTGTGCGTTTAACATGAAACAAAAGACAACTCCAGGTATGTTTGTGATGAGCAAAATTGTATGTACTGCATTTGTCTACAGATGGGACCCGCGGTGTGTTGTTCACCTGACAACCATGTTCAGGTAAACTACTACATATAGTTCTGTACCAAAGCATATCTGTTTTAAATCAGCGTTTCCTCACATTTTTCTCTCATTCTAGAGATGTGCCTTTATCACCAGAAGAACTGCAGTTTGTGGTGGAAAAAGTGTTTAGAATGTTCAACAAACTGGATTTACAAGAGGCTCCTCCCCTTGTTTACCAGCTTCTTCTGTTATCTGCAAAGGTTTGTGTAACTTTTCAGAAAAACATAAAGAGATATGCATTCATTTTGTTGTTTTGTTGTGATTTTTTATACTTTTTTAATCCTTTTCGTGTTCATTCAGGGGTGTAAGAAGCAGATCTTGGATGGAATCGTGAGTTATTTCAGAGAACAAGACAAGAGCTTAGAAGAAGAGCAGAAACGTGGGCAGTGAGTTTCACCAAAGCTTTCCACAACTTCGTCATTGAAAGCTGCACTGTGCAACTTTTCTAGTGCAGGATCCGCTACCTCATTGTCTCCATGGAGATGTTACTGCTTTGCCTGGAATGTTCCATGATATTAAACATATATCACTCTAGTATTTACTTATTATGGGTATTTCTATTGCTCAAAAATACAATAATTCCTTCTGTAATGTAGCATAGTGCAGACCTGCGTGTCTAACTTGTGATATATAGGTTTAATTTATACTGTAGGACATAGCTAGACAAAGCAATAACATTTCCATGCAGACAAGCAGGTGGTAAACCGTCCACTACAAATGTTAACCAGAGCACCTTTAAAATCAAGGTGACTAATCGATTAAAATGATAAATATTTGTTTTTCAGGAGTCTTGACCTAGAATTTGAGTCTGTTCCCCAGGATCAGTTAAGACATGTGGAAGGCACCGTTATCCTCCATATTGTTTTTGCTATTCGGCTCGATCATGAATTGGGGAAAGAATTCCTGAGAACCTGTAAAGTAAGCCACATTGTGTATTAGTTTAAAAGGTCCTATATTACGCAAAATTGACTCTGATGAGCTTTAGCCATGTTATAATGTTGTTTTCTCATCAAAAGTAGGAGTTGTGTTTTGTTTCACTCGCACAAGGCTGATTAAGTCAAGTTTATTAGCCTATGTACGTCTCCAAAGCTCAAAATGCTCTGCTCCTCCTTGTGAAGTGGTAGTTTTCAAGTTCACGGGCACCTTTTTCCCTTTAGTTCAGTAGAGAAGGGCAATTCCAGGGCTGAAATCATCCATAGTGAAGGTGAAGAAGCACTTCCTGTATTACCACATGACATCACAAGGTAGAACAGATTGTTTTCAGTTTGAGGGAATAACTCAGCCTAAATATGCAGGATTTGTGTGTTAAACATGTGTGAATGAAACAGCACGACTCCAGTTATTTTTTTGATGACATACAAAGCATAAGAAAGATCAGAAAATAGCGTAAATGAGCCCTTTAATTAAACTGTCGACGTTTTTCCCCTCAGACTTCCTATACCGACATGTGTCCTTTCAGTGTGGCTCTGTTACTTTCGGTTGCTCGTGTTCAGCGCTATGAGGAACAGGTAGCTAGAATATCGTCACGTGACAATGTGGTTTATGTTCTATTTTATTTATTATATTAATCTGCATGTTTAGGTGTTCGAGATTCTAAAGGGCGCTGTTATCAGAAGCATTAAGGATGAGCAGTTGCAGCAGGGCTCTAAGATTCTACAGGATCTTTTGCCTCAACATTGCGGTGTGTCTCAGATGATCCTAGACACTGTCAAAAACAGGTCAGTACTCATGTTTTTTTTAGTTTATATTGTATAACTACATTTTGGACTTCAATAAAGGGTTAGACAAGGTGGTGTAAAAATTATGACATGATCTCATTTCATTTTTGCCAGTTTTCTCTTGCTCAAACAAAGACACTTTCTCTAAATGCACTTGAACTGTTACAAAAATGAATTATTGAATTATAATCAACATCATGCTTTGCCACTTTTCTACACACACTCTAAATGCGCTTGAACTGTTACAAAAATGAATTATTGAATTATAATCTGGCTCCAAGAAAATCATGGTGTATTTTTGGCATATCACCAACTCCTTATTCAATACAAATAAATGGGGTGTGATGAAGAACGAGACAAGACAAGATTTTGAAAGATTTGTAGTATACGGTATAAATTTTCCAATCCACTTCACAATTTTGACGCACAACTTTTTATTTATGCTATTTATCACTTTTATTGTCTTTATAGCGCTGTGTTTTGGAACTACAGCTCTCAAGAAGAAGTAACTCAAAGACACTTAACTTTTTTTAGTCCAGTCCAAATGTTAACACAAAGAAAGATCATTTTCCACGTCTGTGCACATTCCTGTCCAACTCTTACTAATAAATGTATTTTATTTCTCCTTGTGCAGTGTGTTTGGTTGGGACCATGTGACCCACGGCCTGGTTCAGATGGGTTTCTTTCTTATGGATAACTTCGGACCAAAGCCTGGACCATTTGGAAAGGCTGCGGAGAGTTCTGCTTCTTTAACCAGGACTCCGAACCAGCAAGCTTGTAAACTGGGGCGGCAGGTTCTTCTCGTGGGATTCAAGGTATTACAAACTTGGTTAATTTTCTAAAATAGACATGACCAGTCAAAGGTTTGGATAGGCCTGCTCATTACGTTTTTTTATCTTTATTTTTACTACAGACAAAACAAGACATCAAATATATGAAGTAAAATATATGAAATTATGTAGCAAATACTAAAACTTAAATTCAAATCCTTAAAATAGCCACTTTTTTGTTTGTTAAAAAATATTTAGTAGAGTAATTTATTTTATTTTTTTTAAATACATAATTCCATATATCTTCTGTATGTCTAGAATAAAGGTAAATCCAAATCCTTAAAATACCCACTTTTTTGTTTGTTGAAAAATATTTAGTAGAGTAATTTATTTTATTTTTTTTAAATACATAATTCCATATATCTTCTGTATGTCTAGAATAAAGAAAAAAAAGAAACATTTTTACTACATTCTACATTTTAGATACATACAGACGACATCAATATAATGAAAAAGATATATGGAATTATTTAGTAAAGGAAAGTTAAAATAAGCAAATATTTTTCCACCAAACAAAGGCATTTAGTTTTAAAATATTGAAAAATTCTGCTATATATATATAATTTTTTTAAGTTTTTCTTTGCTTCATATATTTGATGTGTGATGTGGGTATATAAAATGGAAGGTGTGTCCAAACTTTTGACTGGTAGTGTATTTTAAAATGTTGTACGCTGTTTTTTACCCCACGTACTTTGCTAATAAAGTTTGCGTATAAACAGATGCATGAGGCGCTGAGGGGTGAAATCCTGGAGCAGGTTCTCAATCGACTGGTCACAAAAACTGCTTCGCCTGTAACGCATTATTTAGGTAATGAAACTATAGATTCTTTGAAACGTGGGGGGTGTTCTACATGTAAATCTACGGTGGAATGTTGGTGACACAACGCGCACATGAGCAAACACTGTTAAAACTAAAGAAAAAATACAAAATTGGTTTAAACAACACATTTTCAGGAGACTTAGGTGTTTGATTTTCGACAAAAACGTGAGAGTGACTGAAAAACTATAGGGTAATGCTATCTGACTTCTGATTTTACTTGTGAGAGACGTGTTAAAAACCACAAATCAACTCTCCTGTTTTGGCTGAATCGGTTCTTTAAGGTCAGATTGTGATAAAATAAAGCTCAGATTAAAGTTTAACAGAGCTTCACTGCAAAAAAGCTTAAAATATAAACACTCCTATCTATCTGAAAATGACTCAAAAGTAGTGAAATGATCTTGTTGCATGGACAGATCATTTGACTTGCCAAGTTATCTTAAAATAAACTACCTCTAGACTAGAATCAAGCAGTCCCAGAACTAGTAAGTAGATAAATAATCTGAAAACAAGAAGAGTAAACTGATATACATTTTAAAATCTTGGCCAGATCAGAGAAGTCCCAGAACTAGTAAGTAGATAATAAATCTGAAAACACAAGATGAGAACTGATATAAATATTAAAATCTTGGCCATATCAGAGAAATTTGCCATGGTCAGACAGAGCAGTGCCTACAGTTAGCTTCACACCCCCAAGGAATGTTGATGACACCTGCTGCAAAGTCTCAATATGACTCTTCTGTAGTTCAAACAGACTTAAAGTTGAGATACATTTTCTTGGTTTTGTTTTCCCAGACCTTTTTACAGACATCGTGGTTTCTGTTCCCATGATCCTCCTGGAATTGTCGCCCAAAGTGATAGAAACATTTGAACAGTTTCCGTTTTTACCTCTGGCGACCGTGCAGGGTCTTCTGAAAGCTGTTCAGGTCGGTCGATCAAACTGTACGATTATTTAGCGTGTCCGTTGGAGAATTATATGGTTCATTTTCTCCTTTTTGTTTCTAGCCGTTGCTCAAAGTCAGTATGTCCCTGAAAGATGCTCTGATTTTAGTTCTTCGCAAAGCAATGTTCTCCAGGTGAGTTTTGCTGTAGATGACCTAAAAACGCGATTTTCTGATCTATATTCTAACGTTTCCTTATCAAAAACATACGTAGAGGTGTGTTCCGTTTGTGTTCGTCATTCACACATGTTTAACACACAAATCCTGCATATTTCCTTCTTCTTTCAAACTGAAAACACTCCAAACATTTTCACTGGAATCATTTGGATGGTTTCAGCTATGGAATTGTCTCTAGTGAAATAAAAGTAAAAAAGTAGCTGTTAATTTGAAAACTACAGCTTCATGACATCACAAGGTGGAACTGAGCATTTTGAGCTTTGGAAACTAATAATAAAAATGCTCAAATATGTGCGAATGAAACGAAACACAACTCTAGGTCTGTTTTTGAAAAGGTAGATCCTTTAATTCATTTAGATATTCAATTCTATTCTTAATTCATTTTTGTAACAAATCTATTTTTATTTCTATTTTTCTCACAGTCAAGTCGATGGCAGGAAGTCGGCAGTTTCAGGTTTCCTTCTGTTACTGAAGAACTTTAAAGTTTTGGGCAGTTTGGCCTCGAGTCAGTCCAGCCAGTTTTTCTCATCCAGTCAGGTACAGTGAAATTAAGTAATTTTATTTATTTATTTTCGTTTTTTAATTAATGAAAGGTGCACGGTGATACTTTTCTGGAACCTGTTTGTCTCCATGTTAATGTTAAATTATGCCTTAGAAAATATGGTTTTATTGTTGTTTTATGAAACGTTTGCTTTATTTTTCATGAATTTTGTTTTATTTAGTTAAAAGTGCACTGTGTAACTTTTCTAGAAATGTTATGCCTCCACGGAGATGTTAATGCTTTGGTTAAATTGCCCACAGTATGGCATTAAACTAATATATCTTGCATTTATTCAACTACAGGCTTTATTTATAGCTCAAAAATGTCTTAAAAAACGTTAATTCTTACTGTGAGTGGGGTCGCCTCTCCACAAATCTAACCTGTAATTCGTCTCGTGAGTCTCTTAAGTTTATGGGCATTCTAGGCACATCTAAACAGGATAAGTTACACAGTGCACCTATAAAATTAAGTAACTTTTTTTTCTAAACGTAGGTCCATGTAGATGTTCATTCTCGCTACAACTCTGCAGCCAATGAAGCGTTCTGTTTGGAGATCCTCAGCAGCCTGCGCCGCTGTCTGAGCCAACAGGCTGATGTGAGACTAATGCTCTATGAGGTAATTATGTATTTATTTAAAGGGTCCATATCACGCTATTTTCTCATCTGACATGTTTGAGCAGCCCTTTATCATCCGTCTGTGTCTCCAACGCTCCAAATGCTCTGTTCCACCTTGTCCAACTCGGTCTAATTATGCAGGATTTGTGTGTTAAACATGTGTGAATGAAACAAAAAACAGCTCCAGGTCTGTTTTTGATTATAACATGGCGTCATATGGGCCCCTTCAAGAAATAAGGAACAATACATCACATTCATAATTTCATCTGTTTTGCTATAACAGTTACGTTTGTATTTTAGGGATTTTATGACGTGCTTCGGCGTAACTCTCAGCTGTCGAGCTCCATCATGCAGACCCTCTCATCACAAGTACGTTGATTTGAATGCTTTCTGGTTTTCATATCATAAATATTTTTATATCATATTATCCAGCGGTGATCAAAAACCTGTAATTCTCAGCTTAAGCGTTACTACGAACCTTTACAAGACCTTCTGCCTCCTGTCAAACTGGAGTCCTGCATCACTGCCCATGGAGATCAAATCTATCTACAAGAGCCTCTGGTAAGTGGCGCTCTTCTATAATATTTTTGATTTATAAAATAATTTACGATAAAGACGTTGCTTTGCACATCGTATTTTTTAAGACAGAGAGGACATGAGTAGTAATTGTCAAAATCAAAAAATAGAAAGACTCCAGTTTTTTGTCTAGATCTTCGTCAGGTAAAGGTTTGTGTGAGGCTTATTTAAGACGGCTTCACACAAACCATTAAAGCTCGATGAAGACTTGACTGCAGAAACGTCGCTCCCACTGTTATAGAGCTCACTTTTTGCAAGTTAGACTGGGTGTGATCGTCTTTCTATTTGTGATTTACAAAAAGATAAATTCAGTCAGGTTTCTGGTAGTAATGAGATTCTTTTATGGGATCAGAATCTTTTGGATCTGTTCCGAGAAATTACCAAAAGCTCATGTTTGTTTAAAATGGTTAAAAACTGAGAGTGCGTTTACCTTTTAGAATTATACATGACCTAATCAAAACTTTGCACTACAATAATAATTTTATCTTTTTTTATAATTCTATATTATGATACCACATATGTTTTTAGTGCACAAAGCTCTTTCTTGTGTTACTTTGTCTGCCTCTGTGTGGATTCTTATGTTAGTTTAGTGGAAAAAATGTGGAAAAATTAGGAAAAAAAATTGTGATCCGGTTTGTGTTAAAATTGCAATATGTGACTTTTCTAGTGGAGGGTCTGTCGACTTTTCACCATGGAGATGTTATTGCTTTGTCTGAAATGTTTCACAGTGCGGTATTAAACATTTCTATCTTCATGGAGACCAAACCATACCAAGGTACAGGTCAGATCTGTACAGAGGCGACCCTGCTTGCAGTCAGAATACCTTTATTTCTAGATATTTTTGAGCTATAAAACCACCTGTAATTGAATAAATGTAATGTGGAGCTGTTTAATGTCACACTGTGGAACATTCGAAGCAGAGCAATGACAGATCCATAGAAGCAATCAGGTGACGGACCCTCAACCAAAAAATGACATAGTGCAGCTTTAAGGAACCGCTCAAAACATCACTAGTTTCTGTTTTTTTTTCTTACCGTAGGCCCATCTGCTGAGCTGCACCGCCCACTGCCTGTTGTGGCTCCAGAACATGCACAGAGCAGCTACTGGTGATGACAGCGATGAGGAGGAAGAGGAGGAAGAGGAGGATGAAGGGTACCAGCCTGAGCTGATAAGAATCCTGGAGAGTATGACGAGACGCATGAGGAAGAGTGAGCTGGAGGACTTTGAGCTGGTATTGCATTTCAGGGTTTTGTTCAAGGGCCCACATTACGCTGTTATAATGTCGTTTCCTTATCGCAAACAGACCTGGAGTTGTGTTTTGTTTCATTCACATGTTTAACACTGAATTTCTCTCTCAAACTGAAAACACTGTGCCACCCTGTGATGTCATGTGGTAGTACAGGAAGTGCTCCACTGTGTTTTTAAGCTCCATATACCTTCACTAGATCATTTCAGACCTGGGATGACTGAAACAAAAGGTAAAAGGTAGCTGTTAACCACTACATGACATCACAAGGTGGAACAGAGCACCTCAGTCATCAAACCTGTGATCATTATTGAGCTGCCCGAGCGTGTGTCTTCTGTATGTGTGCTTGTTTTTGTGTGTTATTTCTGATTGTGTACATTGTTATGGCTGTTTCTATTCTTATTGCCTTATAATTTAACTGTTATGCACAATTGCACCATTTTGTTTTATTCTTATTGTTGCGTTTTAGGGTGACCATGTTTACCATCTGTTCATTATGTACACTGTCTAAATACACCAAATAAATAAAATAAATACTGCAGGATTACGCAAACACGTGTGAATGAAACAAAACACAACTCAAAGTATGTTTTTGATGAGGTAACAGTATTATAACATGGCTTAAAACTCACAAGAGTCAGTTTAGTGTAATAGAGGCCCTTTAAAATGAGAGTTCCTGTTGTCATTTTGTACATTTTATTCAATGTGCTGGTCTTTGCAGGACAAATCTGCAGATTTTTCCATGGACTCCAGTGTTGGAGTGAAGAATAACATCTATGCAGTTCTGGTGATGGGAGTGTACGAGGTCCTCATTGAGTACAACTTCAACAAGGCCAATTACAAGTTTGTCCAACCTACTCCGTCAATTCATTGTGCTGTTGATACTTTGCAGCTGAAGTCATGAACATTCCCTGGGAGTGTGATGCTAACTGTAGGCTCTGCTCTGTCTTGTTAGACTTTAATGTGAGCTCTTCTTTAACACAATCTGACTACAAAGTAAAGTAAAGAGTGAGCTGATTTTGTTCTGTTCCCTCTCAAATACCATTAGTTTTTCAGTCACTCTAAACTTTTTTTTGTTGAAAATCAAACTCCTAAACAGGACCATAAACACATGATTTATCACAAGCTCCTTAAAATGTTCTGTTTAAACCCATTTTGAAATTTTTTTTCTTGAGTTTTCAGGCAATCTAAGCTTTTTTTCCTGCAGTGTTTGCTAATGTGTGCATTGCGTCACCATGGTAACTGCTGTACATTCCATCAGCTGCATGTAGAACACCCCCAGCGTGATGAAACTGCAAAGTATCAATAGTACAAGTTTTGTTTGCATTGATAGAACCATATTTCCTAATGATACTTTTTTTTTTTTATGTTGCAGTAAAGAATGCTTTGAAGGAATTATCGAGTTATTTAATCGTTATCACAAGATAGCTGAGATTCTGAAGGAGAAAGCTGGAAAAGGCAACGTGCCCTCCAACAAAACGCCCCGGAGTCTGCTTTCAATGGGTTATATTTCTACTGTTCTTCCTGCACTTTTCAGGTGAGCAGAGTTTAAAGGTCCTATATTACACAAACTGGATTCTTATGAGTTTTTAGCCATGTTTTAATGCTGTTGCCTCCATAAACATACCTGGTTTTTGTTTCATTCACACATGTCTGAGTAATCCTGCATTATTAGCCGGTCTACATCTCCAAGTTAAGAGCTACATTTGACTTTTAATGCAGAACAGATTGGCAATTCCAGAGCTGAAATTATCCAAATGATTCGAGTGAAGGTGTATGGCGTTTAAAACCACAGTAGAGCACTTCCTGTCTTCCTGTTTCTACATGACATCACAAGGTGGAAAAGGGTATTTTTTGTTTGAGAGAAGAACTTTAATTCTCTCTCATAGTTATGCAGGGTTTCTGTGTTAAACATGTGTGAAGGAAACAAAACACAACTCCAGGTCTGTTTATGGTGATGAAACATTATAAAATAGATCAGAAAATAGCACCACATTTAATACTGTAAAATCTGCACAGCCACATTTATTTTGTTATTTGTTACTTCTATTTTATACGCAGAGACAACACTCAGAGCAGAGAGGAAGCGCTCTCCGTTCTGCGAGCCAGTGGGGAGTTTGTTCGATATTCACTGAGTGTGGCGGTACAGAAGATCCAGCAGGTGGAGGACAACGGACACACGGACGGCCCAGATGGAACGAACACAGACAAAACCTTCAGATTCCTGTGTGACATGACCAGGTGATTATAGATCTGCTTTTTGGTACTAAAGCAAGCATTTTTCACTATAGAGGTAACATAAATATGATGTTAAAAGTCCCAAATTAGGCTATTTCCTCATCAAAAACAGACCTGGAGTTGTCTTTTGTTTCATTCACACATGTTTTACACACAAATCCTGCATATTTAGGAGGTGTTTTTAAACTCCATACACCTTCGCTAGACTCATTTGGATGATTTCAGCCTTGTAATTTCCCATTTCTACTAAACAAAAGATTAAAAAAGCAGCTGCTAACTTGAAAACTGCCGCTTCATGACATCACAACAGAGCATTTTGAGCTTTGGAGATGTAGTCAGACTAATTATAAAGGGTTTCTCAAACATGTGTGAATGATACAAAACACAACTTCAGGTATTTTTTTGGTAACAACATTATATTGTAAGAGTTTTGCAGAAAATATGACCTGCATTTATATTAAACTGTTATTTTTATTTCTTTGTCTGTGTCCTGACAGTGTCCTGATGTGGCGTTACACCAACATCCCCAGTGTGGTGGAGGATGCAGGCAAAAAGGAGAAGAGGACCACTTTGTCTCTGTTGTGTCTGGAGGGTCTGCTCAGGATCTTCACCACGTGTCTGCAGCGTTTCCCCGAGCGCCTGCCTCAGCTCCTCTCGACCATGGGTGGGTTTGGCTGTGAATTTTTTTTTTTTATCATTTACATTCGGTAGAAAACAGCATCACAATCGCGTTTTTTTTGTTGGTTTTCTTAGAGTGTGAGGATGAGCTGGATGAAGGCGACGCCACTCAGATGAACTACTTTTACATGCGGCAGTTTCAGGTGCGTTTAATTCACGGTTTAATCAATTCCATGGGCTGATTTTTATTGTGATTAACATTGCAAATGACATCCTACCACTAGAGGGTGCTGTTTGCCCAGCTTAGCGGAGATCAGGATGAATTCAACAGCAAAGAGGGACAGTTGCTCATCAGCATTTTGAGTGTTCTTTCCCAACGGCTCAAACCATCGTCCCAGGAGGTTAGACAAAAATTATACTTTTTAATTACATTTCTATACAACTTTCTCTAAAAATGCAATTACAACACAATCTGACCGTTGTATTAATTTTACAGTTTGTTCAGATGATCACGTGGACCGTAAAAGTCTGCAAGGAGGCAAGTTGCGGTAGGTGATAAATCTTGTAATGGTAGTGTGACGCTAACTGACGGCACTGCTCCGTCTGAAGATATGTGACACAAATTAGACTTTTTCAGTTACTCGCGCTCACCTTTCTTTGCTTAAATTCAGTTTCTATTGTTTCTTGGGTGTTTAGACGATCTTAAAACTCATTTGGTCGTTATTGCGCGTTATTGTGTGCATTGCGTCTCCATGGTAACTGCTGAACATTCTGCTAATAAAGATGCATGTAGACCCAGCATGAGGTCACTGCAAAGTACTAATTGATGCTGTACTAGTACTTGTAGTAGACATAAGGTCTGTCACTATAACAAATTTTGAAGTTTGATATCGCAAAGGGGAAATATTGTGATAAATGACAATATTAAAACTACTTTAGGCCAAATTTTGGAGCACAATATATCGCTAGAGGGAAATATTGCGATAAACTACAGTATTGAAACTCCTTTGTCACTGACACAAGGGACGATAATGCCAAAACCAAACCAAAAAAAAGAGCCCTGCAACGGCAACAACTAAATAACAAAATGAACCGATAATTAAAAATTGAAGTGAATGATTCCTTCTTCTACCTTATTACATCAAGAGGACAAAAATTTCCCATTTATTGCAAAGAAACTGTACAAATAAATATTGAAACCCCAAATATATCGTTCCAGCTTTCACATATTGAGTTAAAATAGTAATAATTAAATAAGTAAATCATTTCCGGACTATAAGCAGCTACTTTTTTTAGACAGACATGGACACCTGTGGCTTGTATAATTTGTTTTTTCTTTTATTTAGTCGATGCAGCTTATATTCAGTATAATTTCAATTCAGAAATTACGGTATTGTGACAATTTTTTTAAAATTTTTTTTAGAGGATTGTCCGTTCGTGAAAGCACTGCTCTCTCTTCTCTTCAGTCTTCACGTTCTCTACAAAAGCCCTGTTAGCCTTTTACTGGAGCTTTGTCAAGACATCCACAGTCAACTCGGAGACATCGATCAGGTTTGTTACTTTACTGATACCGCAAAAGTTTAAATTTCTTGAATGAAGAACATGTTACCGTGATCTGAATACATCTTGTTACTCAAATGATATGAAAAAACATCAACTCTTGGCACGTAAAATAAGAAATTACATCTAATTTTGCTTGAATTGAGAAAAAAATAGCATTGGCACTAGTAGATCATTTCACTTCAAGTCAAATCTACTGAAATAAAGTTAAATGTTCTTAATTTTAGTCATTTGAAGTTACCTACATAATTACTTTTTCCAGTTTGAAAAGTGAAATTGTGTTTTTTATCAAATTTTTTACCCTTAAATTAGGATGTGGAGGTTGAAAATCAGTCGCACTTTGCCATTGTCAACATGAAGACGGCTTCAACTGTGGTGGTAAGTTTAATCAGTTTAATTTGAGTTAAACTAAAATAACTGGACTTAACTATATACAGTATACACTTACCCACAGCAGTTTTGTCACCTGAGGTTGTTTTAAATGTGCTTTATGAATAAATTTGACCCTGACATTGACATAAGTCCAGTTGTTTTAGTTTAACTCCATCATATCTTAACCCTGAAAGTCTCTAAATGTGCATCAATTATTTGAATACTATAATCGTCATTAATTTTAATCTACAGATGCTTGTGTTGTCTGAAGTTGAGCGAATTCTGGATGAAGTGGACTGGCTTATTGCTAAAAAGAAAACCCAAACGAGCGCTGAAAAAACGGGGAATGGTAAGAGACATTTTGCGTCAATCAGATATAAAAGAAATAAGTCAACCTGAAGAGACGCAGATAGATACAAAGAGGAAGTATTAGTAGTTTTATTGAATGTTGAAGTTACCTTTGGCGCTCAGACCCAGAAGACACTGAAGTGGTGAGATGTTTAGGAGAGGTCTTCCCTTGCTGAGGTAGAGAGGAGCAAAGTTAGATCTTCCAGGCTGAATTTTCACCAGCTCCATTTCTTGGATAATCACTGCTTGGATAATTCTTTGTTTGTAGGTGACTCCACTCAGGATGCAGGACACCAAGATCCAATTGAAAAAACTGTCACTGTGCAACTTGGGACGTTGTTGACTGCCCTGAACGAGCTGGTCCAGACCTCCCTCCCTCCTGGAACCTGCACCATTACTTTGTTAAGAGTCATGAGGCAAACATACACCATCCTCACAACCATGGTTAAATATGTGAGTTTGTATCCACTGTTGAGACTTTTTCATTCATAATTGCCTAGTTTAAAGGTGCATCATGTAACTTCTGGGTCTGTCAAATGCTTTTCTCCATGGAAATGTTATTGCTTTGTCTGGAATCTTTCACAGTATGGTATTAAAAATTTCTGTCTTTTGGTGGTTTTTAAGCTATGAAACCACCTGTAATTGAATAAATGTAAGGTCGAGCTGTTTAATGTCACACTGTGGAACATTCAAAGCAGAGCAATGACATTTCCATAGACACAAGCAGGTGAAAAACCCTCCACCAGAAAATGTACACAGTGCACCTTTAACCTTTTTTCTTTTTATTCTAGTACATCCAAGTCTGTTCAAATCATGGGACTCTGCCTTCACGATTTGAGAAGTTGGTAAGTACATGAAATAATAACGTTTAATTTGATTTACAAGCTTTGGCAGTGGATACGTCCTGGCCAGCTATGCCTATGGAGTGGATCTCTCGTTTACTGTGGTTCTCCTCGAGGTTTCTCTGTTTTTTTACCACTGTTTTTTTTTTTCGAGTTTTTCCTTGCCGAAGAAGGAAGGTCTAAGGACAGGAGATGCTGGGACAATTATCCATTTGCCTGATTGTTGTTGGACATTCTGTATTTTTAAATTATTAATTAATTTCTTTTTTTTTTCATTCTCTGACATCTCTGTTTGCTAAATTAACAATTTTGTGAAGCCCGCTGAGATAACTGTTGTTGTGATTTTGGGCTATACAAAAATGAATTGAATTGAATTGAAGTTTAGTGTTTATGTACTAGAAAATCAGAAGCTAATCAATACGAAACAAATATTGAAACTAGATACTTAACTGAGCAGGTGTCAATACTAAAAAAAGTCACATTCACAGGACAGAATTGAACCTTTCCTGAATGATCTTAAGCTGTATTAAATCAAGTATAAGAACACATAGACTAGTATAGTCCATGGACCACGAAGGAACCTCTGAGGGATTACACAGATATAAGGCCACATGGTAATATAAAATAAAATACTATTATTAAAATGTGCATTATGTAACTTTTCTGGGGGGATTCTCCATAGAGATGTTATTGCTTTGTCTGGAGTGTTCCAGAGTGTGACATTAAACAGCTCTAGTTTACATTTATTCAATTGCAAGAGGTTTTATGGCTCAAAAATACATAGTAAAATGGGCATTTTGACTGTGAGCAGACAGAAAAGTTACACAGTGCACCTTTTAATGTTCATCACATTCTTTTGTCTAAAGATTTTTTTTTCGGTATTGAGTATCAAGTCTGTTCCTGTTCTAGTTTTGAGACGTCCTGATGTACAATATGCTCTTCCTGCAGGTGAAGCTCTCTGGCTCCCATCTGACCCCACAGTGTTACAGTTTCGTTACATACGCACAGGTTTATCATCATTTTAAGAAGTTCTTTATTAAATATTTACAAAGGCTTTACATTCAACTTCACATAAATTTACATTGCCTTTTCAGGGCGATGAAACCAACAGTGGAGGCGCAGATGACAAGAAGAAAAAGAAAAAGATTGAAGCAAATATGGCTGCTAATGTAAACCATGAACAAAATAAAATTAAAAACTGACGTAATTAATGCTACAAAAACTCAGTTCCTTTTGTCATTGCAGGTAAAGCTTCTGCGTGAGACAAAGACCATTCCTGATTTGATCTTTTGCATTGAACAGTATGAGAAGCACCTGATCACACTGTCTAAAAAGGCAAAGGTGAGATCAGACTGGACAAACCAATTAAAGAACTCGTATTACACTATTTTCTGCTTCTGTATATTGGACATTTAAAGCAAATCTTCACTGAACATTGTGTGATTTTACTGCCATCTGAACTTGTCTGAATCCAGGTGAACTTGATGCAACATATGAAATTAAGCACTTCCAGAGATTTCCGCATCAGCGCAGCAACTCTGGAAGAAGCTCTTGAGGATCAGGAGAGCACTCAGCAGGTACACACCATCTCCTCATGTTTTTAACTCAAACATGTAAAGATGCACAGATTTGCTAATTCAAAAACTGGGACACCCTCGGTTTTGTGTGGTTGGTAATAAAACTGTGAGTGCATAATTAAAGAAATTGTTATGCACTCCGCCCATTCATGACTTATTCATAACTAACATGAATCAGTATAGTCACATTTTCTTTGGGTTTTGGCCATTTTTAAGCAGCTTCAATCAATGGTTTTGTACAAATCTACTGGGACAGGGGACACAGGGCAAATAATAACATTCCATACAGGAAAGTGAGTGGTTCTGGTCTCCACCAGTAAAGTTACTCAGTGCACCTTTAAAACACTTAACCCGTTTGTAACAATTTGACTTTTCTGAACCTCCTTGCTGGTTTTGGTAGACCACAGCATCGCAAGACGATGAGGAGCCTGAGGAGCCAGAGGAGTCGGAGGAGCCCAAGGGGAAGAAGAGGAGAAGATGAGTTGCCATGGCCTCTAGTGGATTTGTGCTTGAACGTCTCACTGGCCTCATATTTTACCAGTTTTAATTAAGTCTGTTTATTTAAGATGATTTGATTTTTGCCAGAGAGCCTTTTGTTTTTTCAATGATGTCATAGACGTCCACAGCTTCACCTGTTCAACATAATTTGTCACAGCTCATATTAAATGTTTACTTTACTTGTTTCATGAAATAAATATGTAAATGTCAGTAGCTGAGCGTCTATTTAAAGATAAAGAAGCATAGGTGGACTCACCTTGTGGCAGGTTGTATCTTCGTTCCAGACCTGTGGGGTTGGACGGGGTCACACAGTCCATGGTGACCTCCTTCCTCAAACACTGGTCGATGTCGACTGCACTGAAGAAGGCCACAGACTGGGGGAGGTCCTGCATGCCCAGTGCATGAGCAAAGATGCTTCTAAATGTCAAATACAACATATTTAGACACTATTAAGTTAAAAAAAGGGATGTCCAAAATATGGCCCAAGGGGCTTTCTCCTGGATTAGCCCAAAGGATCAAAGACAGTGCTTTATAAGTACAAATTCAAGTATCTGCATCAAGTCATTTCTAGACACTAAAGAAAAGTGAACACTAAATAAAATCAAACAAACCTTGTGAGCAGGTTGGTGATTTGAAGAGCCAGAGCTGCTCGGTAACGGTCTTCACTGTTCACCAGGTAACGCACTTCGTCGTGAATACTGATGCAAAATCGACCGTCGATGTCGTGTTCCTCAAAGAGCCACTTCATGGCGACGAGCATCAGGTGAAGATAGTCCACGGCTGAACTCTGCACCACCCAGTTCACTCTGCTCGTGATGAACTGTTGAAATGTGAGAAGGTGAATGATTTCTGTTTTGTTTTCTGCTCAAAAGAAACAATTATTTATTTATGAAAAGTACAAAAATGTGAGTGACATAATTATTGAATAAATGTAATCTAACAAAGTGCAAAAGTCTAAACTGGAGCAGAAACTGAAACATTACAGTGAAATTTTGATGCTTCAAAAAGATCAGTGTTTTGTGTCAAGCATCTTTGAGTATCGTGAAAAGTGCTAAACAAGAGTTATGTCTTGTTATTATCGTCATTATTATTACCTCATCTTTAACTGCCCTCGGCTCCAGAGCTCTACTGATTCTGCAGTCCAGGACTGGTGTGGCTGGGAGAGGGGAGTGTGCGATATTCTCCAGTTTGTTGAACATGTCGGACTCTGTCCCTCCAAACCAAACACGATGGTCGACCATGTCCCATTTTTTACGCCTGGACCTAAAGATACAGAAGCTCTTAGTGAGGTCTTTTGATGATTGTTATGTACAGTTTTGTGCTTACAGCTGAGAGGCCAGTCTGGTGATCCTGCGCAGCTCCTGCAGAGACACACTTCCATCTCCCTCTCTCTCCACCGTCATGTCCAGCTCTTTCACCAACCATTCTCCTTCTTCTGATAAATGGTACCTGAGGTGTGTAGATGTTTTCGCGTCACTACAGCAGCTCCACTGCCGATGACCCTGTACTGTGTTAAACCACAGAAGAAGCTTGACTGTACCTGCGTATTCCTTTGGTGAGGGCGTACATCTGCCTGGCCTTGCTGGCGGCTTCTGTTTGCCCGAGTCGGTGGTTGAACTGCATGAGGAGTCTCTCTGCGAAGGGCTGTCCTGCTCCATAGATGCGGCCGTAGTTAAAGACTTTGGCGTGTTCTCGGCTGATGCCCACAGCTTCAGCAGTGCGACTGTGCAGGTCGGTGCCCTGACTCTTTTTGCCCTGAAGTGTCATCCAGCCAAACGCAGTAGAACCTACGGTCAGGAGGAAACCGTGTTGAACATAATTTATATATTATATAATTATACAAATAGTATTTTGTTTGTAGCAT